>CAUYQG010036355.1:0-17497 GCA_963574415.1 Tarsius wallacei | reverse complement strand
AAAAAAAAAAAAAAAAAAAAAAAATTCAAAAGAAAGTGGTCACTGAACAAATACCGGAATACCCCTAACAAACGGGTTGCGAATAGGGGGAACCTGCGGGGGGCGGGGGGCGGGGCGGGGGGTGGTAGGAGTGACAGTAGTCGAAATCTGCCTGGGTGGGGGGGCACACCTCACCATCAAGGGTACCTGCATGATGAATATTTGTGTACCCTACCTTGAATTGTACCCCACAATTTCAAAATAAAAAAAATTTAAAGGTTATAAAAAAGTTGGTACAATCCATTGTATGATTGGTAAATTTGGGCAGATGTATACAGTAACTCTCACCATGATTTTCAGAATTTCCTAAAGTATACTAGTGACCCTTGGCAGTCAGTTCCCTGCCTCCACCACCAAGCCCTAGAAACCACTTATACTTCTTCTTCTATAGTTTTAGTTTTATAGAATTTTATATAAATGCAGTTTTTGAATCCATCATTAAGCTATAAAGATATATTTAGGTTGTTGCATATGTCAGTAGTTTATTCAATTACATTGCTAAGTTGTGTTCCATTTCTGGATATACTACACAGTTTATCTATTCATCATTTGATGAACATCTGTATTATAGTCCAGTTTGGAAATATTATGAATAAACTTAGCATGAACAATTAAATACGAATATTTGTATTAATATATGTTTTCATTTATCTGCAGTAAATAGGAGTGACATTTTGTCTCATATTATAAGTACAGGTTTAGGTTATTGACAAATTATTTTCCAAAGGGCTGTACACTTTTGTATCATCATCAGCAATATCTGAGATTCAAATACTTTATATATTTACCAACACTCAGATTAGTTAGTCTTTTTAGCTGTAGCTGTTCCAGTGGTATTAAAATATCACTTTGTGTGGTTTAATTTAATTTCACTGATAAGTAATAATGTTGGACATCTTTTAATATGCTTATTTGCCATTCCTGGCAATTAGTGTCTTCTCTGATAAAGTATAACCTCATTTTTTTACCCATTGGAAACTGAATATTTGTATTATTTTATGTTTTATTTTTAATTGAAAAAACAATTGTGGGGTGCAACGTGGTATTTCAATATATGTATACATTGTGAAATAATCAAATCATAATAATTGACATATCTATAACCTAAAATATTTGTCTTATTATTGTCATTTCTCTCAATGTCTGAAAAAAATTATATAGCCAATATACAAAAAGTAATATCATTGGATAATAGGTATGTGTCCTTCATATTACAAGATATTGTCAAATTGTATTATTTTCTTGCTTTAATCACTTAATAGATACATAATTGATAGACATATTTCACATATTCAATCTGTACAGTCTCATAAGTTTTGAAATATGTATATGCCCTTAATTAATCATCACAATCAAGTAAATGAATACATTTATCCCCACCAAAATTCCTTTATGTCCTATTGTAATTCCCTCTAGTCAATCCCCACCAACCATTCCCAGATAATCTCTGATTTTCCTTCTTTCACCTTAGGTTAATTTGCATATTCCAGAATTTTATATAAATGGAAGAATGTATTATGTACTATTCTGGGTGGGCGAGTGGTCTGAACTTTTCCACTGAGCCTCATTATTTTGAGATTTATCCATGGTATTATTTATATAAGCAGTTTATTCCTTTGTGCTGCCAAGTAATATTCCCTTGTGTGGATATACCAACATTTTTTTACCTGTTAATAGACATTTGGATTGTTTCCAGTTTTTTTTCCCAATAATAAAGATGCTGAAAACACCTGTGTAACATGTTACTGATATGACACATGCTTTCTTTTCTTTAATTTTCATTTCTAATAGGCCAATACCTAGAAATAATCTATCAGGTCAATGCTAGTCAGGTCAATACCTAGAAGCAGAATATCTGGGCTGCCAATTTGCCCGGGTTGGTCTCGAACCATGGGTTCAGGGAATCCACTCGCCTCGGTCTACCAAAATGCTGGGATTACTGGCTGAGCCACCGAGCCCGGCTCCAGTCTTTCAATTTTAAAGTTTTTTGTGGACTTATATTTTAAGTGAATTTTACTTTTATTCAAATAACAATTTGTGCCTTGCTTATAAATATTTCTTAGACCCGTCACCCAGAATCATCCATTCTCAAATTCTGTTTGCTATGATGATTTATTACTTTTCTATACTTCTCTGATTCTCTGTATAGGTGGATAAATAGACATAAAGAGATGGATAAATGTATTCTTTTTTCCCCCTGAACTATTTGAGATGAGCTACAATCACCATGGTCCATTAACTATAAAAATTTATTTCCACAATTTGTATAAATAAGGATAGTTTGTTTTGTAACTGCAACACAGTTATCAAACTCAATAAATACAACATTGTCATAGCACTTTGCTCTATCATGCACATTTCAGTTTTATTAACTGACTCATTATATCCTTTATGGCATATTTTTCTTTAGTATGTAAGCCAGGGTAGAACAGGTAATGTGTTAATTGGCCATGTTTTTTAGCCTTTTTAAAATTTTTCTTTTTAAAAATTTGTTTGTCTATCATAGAATTGTGGGTGTAATTTTCTGTATAAGTAAACTACATGCAGGTGACATTTGGGCTTCTAGCTGACCCTCACTCCCCTGGTATTGGACCATATACCGTTTTTGCTGTCATGTCACCCCACTTCTCCTCCTTCCCTGCCTTCCCTAGCAGTGCCCAGTGACTGCCAATCCCACCCTTGTGCTAATATGACTTGTGTTCAGTGCTCACTTATAAGTGAGAACATGCATATTCAGTTATTTGTTTCTATGATAGCTCACTTATTGTAATGGTCTCCACCTACATCCAAGTTGCTGCAAAGGCCCTGCCACATAATACTCCTTCATGTATTTTTGAGACATTCCTCATTCTTAAATGGTTCCTTTTAGTTATTCAGGCAACAAATGATTAGCAATAATATAATAAGATTGATGTGTTATTCTTAGAGTATCCATCTGAAGGCACATAATGCCCACCAGCCATTCATGTTGAATGTTAATTTTGATTACCCAAAATATCATATAATTTATATACTGTAAATGTATTTTTATCTTAAAACTAGTTAACAATATGAATGGAGATGCCTTAAGACAATACTATTGCTATTCCGCCTCAAAATTTTATTCTACATTTATTAGTAGATATACCATATTCTACTGCATATTAAAATTATCTAGTCTTCCTTTCCATAAGAACAATGATTTCTCTAGTATGCGTATGGATTCAAAAATTTCTGTTTTTTTATAGTTGTGTTTTATTATGTTTTATTCTTTTGGTATGCAATCGTCTGAGATTTGATCAATGGAAGCCTTTCAAGCTGATATTGTGTCTTCTGGACTCATCCTAATTTATTTTTATTTTTTCAATTTTATTTTATTTTAAAGATGTGGGGTACAAGTCAGGATTAGATACACAAGTGGTCTATGCACCAGTGAAGTTTGTGTCTCCCACTGGTCCTCACTTAACCAAGTTTAGGATAAGGTATCCTTGGTGATGCTATGTGCCCCACCGTCCCTTATCTAGCACTGTCCTGCTACTGCCAATCCCTTTCTTGTCATATTATGATAAATGTTCAGGATTAACTTAGGAGTGAGAATATATAATATTCAGTTCTTTGTTTCTGTGATGGTTTACTGAATATATTTGACCCTAAATCTATCCAAGTTTCTACGAAGTCCATAATTTTGTCCTTTATGACTGTGTAATATTCTACAGTGTATATGTACCACATTTTTTATACCTGTATATCATTTACTTTTTAAGCACTTTATTTTTGGAAAAGAAGTATATGCCAGGCTTGTCTTGTGGCTACCTGGCCCCAGTCCTTGAAGCAGTCATTTAGCCAAGGATTCTCGGTTCGTTTTAGTGAAGGTGATTTAGGCATAAAGTGTTCATTGCTATATGAGAGATTTTACTTAATGAATCTTTTATAGAAAAAAGATAGAAAACATAAGCATATGTATATACACATAGATGCAACTATTTATAATGTTTTAATTTTTTATGTAAGATATAATTCATATCTGTACCTTTAGTTTGAGTTCATTCTTATAAGCTTTTCATTTTTTACTTCCTCTATTACATATTTTTTCATTTTAGTTCCTAAATAAAACCTTAAATCTATAAGATGCCAACACATCGACTCATGAGTTCAAACCTCCTTAACTCATTGAGAGCACCGGTTTATGTTTGGGTTCTTTCTCACAGCACTGTAGTATAGAAATTGATCTTCTGAAATAAGCAGGGGACAAATTTGGGGTTAATTTTATGTGTTTTCTTTCTCTTCAGGATCACAGTCTTATAATTTTTTATGTTGTTTTATATATTTTTTAAAATCTGACCCCTGTAATTAGTTTTTGCGAATAAAATAATGTTTCCAGCAGTAAGCAAATAGTAAAACATTAGCTATGATGTTGTTGATGATGATAATGCATTTTATGTTGTCCCAACGATTTTGTATGTTTGCTCTTCTTCAAGGCTAGTTATTTTCTAAGATACTTTTTAACTCTTATCTTTACTTGGTGCTCATTTAAGTAATATCTTGCATTTAATTCTTTTAAAGTAGTATCACAATTTTCTTTGTGTGATGGTCAATTTTTTTGTGTATGTGCGTGTTTCCTGTTCCTATACTAAATTGATAGAAAACTCACATTATATTAGACATTGCTGGGTACAGGTAATACAAGCAAGAGAAAACAGTAAGACACACCCAGGACTCACTGATTATAAAATAATGTTGATAAGTATCTAGCCTTTATCTTTTACACAGAGACTGTCAAAAACTATTTATCTCTCTCATTTAATCAAAATGCAAAATTACTTATAGTATTCTTCATAATAGAATGATTTGCAGAAGGTGACCTTAGTTATTCATGTATGCCCAACTGAGAGTATATTTTCTTTATTTCTGAATTAACTCTATTAAACTCAGCTTCATAGGTGGAATGGTGGTGGTGTGATGTTAGATCTATGCAACAGGGTTATTTTGAGAAAGATATTTGAAGTAAACTCAACATGATATGGCGTTCAGTTAGAAGTGAGTAATATTCGAGTTTGAGAAGTCTATCATTACTTCAATTTTTATAAACTATATGGTATCAATTTAGATCAGAATGTAGAATAATATGTTTGTTTGTAAAATGATAATACACTTAGTTTTAAGAAAAGGTGTTTTTTAGTGCTTATAAACTACATACTGTATTTGCTTGTTCTTATTAGTGAATTGGATAAAGGACTCTGATACTCAGGATCATGAAGTGGGCTGAGATTTCCATGCCCTGGCATGCAGTAGATGGTTAAAGAATGGAGAAAACAACCTGAGAAGAGTATGAAGAATAAGGAGAGTGAGCCAGGGAGAGAATTCTGGGAAATGCCAACATTTGAGAATTGAGAATGAGAAACACAACTAGAAAGGAGTGTCAAGTAAGTTCAAAGAGTTGAGACATTAAACGTATACACAATGGAATACTACGCAGCCATAAAAAAGAACGAAATCATGAATTTCATAGCAACCTGGATGGAACTAGAGTCCATAATACTGAGTGACCTCTCACAGAAACAAAAAACTAAGTATCACATGTTTTCACTAATATAGTAGACCTTGATCATCCAACGTATTACCACCAGAAAATGACTGACAGTGGTGGGAAACTATGGGGGGAGGGAGAGGGTGAGGGCAATGGTATTAATGGTGGTAAATATCTGTCTGGGGATGAGGAGACACCTCTTATCATCAAGGGTGACTGAACAAAGCATTTTGGTATGCCTAACCCCTAACTGTACCCCACATTACCATAATAAAAAATGAAAATAAATAAATAAAAATAAAATAAAATAAAAAAATAAAATAAAATAAAAAAACAATGAAATGCTAAACAATATCAATGAGATGTTCAATAAAATTATAACTGAATTTTGACTATTAGAGTTGCCATTTTATTGCTTATCTGTTTGTGCATAACACATGATTTTATAATGTAGTCAAATAAAACAAGTATTTATTAACTCATAGTTTCTGTGGGTGGTTAATCTATGTGTGATTCTGCTTGATGCTTCCGTATCAAGGTCTTTAATGAAGTGCAGTAAAGTTCTCAGTTTGCCAGGATGATGTTGTCATCTGAAGGCTAAAATTAGGAAAAGGGTTATACTTCCAAGTCCATTCGCCCATTCATTTTGTTGTTGGCATGTGTTGTCTCATGGATCTCCTCATAGGAATGCCTTATGACATAGCAAATGGCTAACTAACTTCCCCCATGGCAAGCAGTTCAACGAAGAGTGAGATAGGCAAAGGCAGAGAGAGAGGAGAGAAAGGGAGAGAGAAAAACCAAAGTGGAAGCCATAATCTTTTTATAACTTGATCTCAGAAGTTACATATAGCCAACTATTCCATATGTTATTAATTTTAAGTGAGTCAACAGGTCCATCTCCCTTCCTACTCCCCTCTCTAAGAACAAGGCATCACTTGAGAACACGAGTACTGAGATGTTGGGGTCATTGTAGAGATTAGCTTTCTGTACTCTGTGTAATTCATATTCTTCCCACATTGAAAAAGTGCTCATTCCTTATGAATGGTACCATTATAGAAGCAGTGCTGAAGGTCCAGAATCCTATGAGACCCAGAGATAAATGAAGGTCCTTAGATACAGTTTCTTAAGCACAGATCCTCAAATGTAGCTTCTCTCAATCTGAAGGCCTGTGAAATCAAAGAGACAGATTATCTGTCACTTACCTCTGCACAACCAACACATAAAGGTAGAAGAGACAGAGAATAATCACTACAACTATTCCTGTTCAAACATTAAAAAAAAAAAATACACACACACACACGTATAAATTTATATATAAATTATACTTCTAAAACAATAAAGGATTATTATGACCAGACGATCTAGTGTTAGCTTTAGGGTTCATTTGATTTAATTGTGCAATGATATCTTCGCGGCATGGATGGCTTTCCTGAAGTGTGAATCGTGTCTTTTCTTAAAGCTGCTAGAACGAGTCCATGTCTCACTGGCCCTGATTGTGTGTGCCAATGTACCAAGGGAATGTTATGCACTGATTGGTAGAGACCAGGTTTCCTCAGCCAACTCGGTGTGAGAGAGATGGGATTGCCCTGATTGGGTTAGGCAAGGCAGAACCTATTTCAAATTCCCACATTTCATAGCATGGGAAAAGGTATGGCTCCCAGGGGACCACCACAGAACTCATACCCTCTCCTGTTCTACCGAAGCTGCGTTCACCTATGGCCGTTGAAAGGATTCTTCCACCATATGCCATCTGGCTTTTCCAGCTGCGGTGTGCAGAACAGGCTTCCTTTGATTCCATGACTTTAGTGTTCAACTGTTTCAGATCAATTCTATGAAAATATTGGTAAAATTCTCCCCATGCACATTTGAATTAATTGCATTTGTGTAAATTTCCACTCCACACCCGAGAGGGCTTACCTGTTTCAAGGTCATATTAGAAATGTCATCAGAGCACAGCACGTTAAGTGAGATGAGTGAAGGCAATTAGATAAATGTGTGTTTATGGGCATTTATAAAACATTCCAGTAACTTCTGAACACAGCAAAATTGTAATTATTCTGATTTTCCAGTTTACGATGACAGACTGTATTGATACAGTTGAAACACTTGTACCATGGCATGAAAAGAAAAAATAGGGCTTGTTTTGAAAACAGTCTGTTCGTTGGCTTCGCAGAGGCACCAGGGCTGAAGCAGGGGGCCATCCTGTGAATAGTCGAGCGAGTTGGCCAACCTCATTGGCTTGGCTGGACGGACTACAATATTTTAGTGTGACCTTGAACCAAGAGGTTTAAACGGCTCTTTGCCTGCTCCCTGCTGTATATTTTAAGCATTGCAAGGTGCAGAGGTATCTTAATCAAACCTTTACCATCAATCAGCCAAAAAAATAAGCGCTGGCAGATGTTCCCGAGACTGAAAGAAATCAGGACAACTAAGTGAGCATCGGGCATTGAATCTAAATGGATGTTATTACACCCTGCCCCTTTTCATCTGGTTTGACAGGAATCTCCAAGTGGAAACTCTGGGTGGAGTTGCTTCAGACAGATGTGCAGACCAGCTTAGCCTGGCCTTCCCTGGAGCGGGGAGTGGCAGAAAGCCTGTGTGATGGAACCGCCTCGGTTTGCCGTTGCTGAAATGGATAGATGATTTTGAGGCCGAAGTTAGAGAAAATGTTTGTAGGCCTGGCTTTGAAAACTATTAATAGGATTTTATTAAACCTGACGATGGAAATGTTAAATCTAATCCAGTCAGGACGCTGGCTCCCTTCCTGTTCCCAGGAGCACTTTGACGTTGGCATTGGCCATGTCTGTCTTTGTAATTGATGTTGATGTAGGGACATCTGTACTTAGCCAGCTGATGAAGGAGGCCAGGAATTCATAAGAGGAATAATCAACCAATACAAATAGGCAATCTTATAAGCTTCTAAATATTTAACTTGCTGAGTGAACATATGAATTAATCTGTAAATGTATAGTTTATACCGAGGTTGTCAAACTGCAGCCTGAAGGCCAAATCCTTTGACCACCTGTCTTTGCAAATAAAGTTTAATTGAAACACAGTCGCGCCCATTTATTTACAGATGGCTGCTTTTGCACTGCAATGGCAGAGCTGAGTAGTTATGACAGGAGTCATGTCACCACAAAGCCTAAAGCATTAGTATCTGGCTCTTGACAGAAAAAAAGTATGCTGAACCTCAGTCAATACCAAACTCTGTCAGCCATACTTTTTTTTTTTGCATAAAAGAACATAATTCTGTAGTTATTAATGTGCTATTTCAACATTCATCTTAATTTCATACTGTATTTAACCCACAAAAGAGCCTCTAATTTAGTCAAAGTTTCTGAGTCCCAAAAAAGTTGGTTCCAAGGTTTTTTTTTTTCTTTTTCATTTCTTCTCTTTTTCTTTTTTTAATTTTTGATACTTTCAGGTCAAACTCTGTCTGAAATTATTTCCCCATTTCAGCAGGTTGTGGAGCGTGACATCCTGCGTGTCCCAGGGAAGTTAGGGCATCCATAATGCATGAATCTTCGGGAAGATCTGAGCCTCTGAATACACAATTATACTTTGGGCTTAAAATGGAAAGAACCACGTTTGGAAGCAACTTGAAGTTCCCCAAAATATTTGTTTGCAGTTTTAATTTCAATAATTAACATACGGATTAAAACATTTTTCTTATCTTTCCATTCCAGCAGTGAGGTCAGCACCTTGCAACTCCGGGAAGGGAGGGAATTGCCTTTAGAACTTCTGAGTCAAAGCCAGCAATAATGTGGGTTCAGCGGTGGACGCTTTGCTGGGAGGAGAGCTCTGCGGGCCGCTGAATTGATGGGCCTGCTCCTTGACATGGCGGGAGACATGCTGTTTTCTCTCTCTTTCCTGAATGCTCTATTCCACGGGCCTCTGATGAGAGGGAAGGGAGGGGAGGCAGAACGCTCTTTTCATCTCCATGACCATAGAAACGAGGCCACTGTGGTTCTTCCTTGGTTGTTTTCATCCGTTTTCTATTTCTCTCTTTCCAACCCCAACAACTTAGGAGGAAAGATAAATCCACACACTTGGAACCCCAGACTCTCATTTTTGGGCCTCCCCGGGCTCTTTTGGCACCAAGCTTTCTTCCTGAAGCAGAAGTGGATCTTCAGACAGAGTGTAAAGTGCAGTTTTGCTGAGGGAAAGTTCTTTCAGCTTTTGTAATCCCCTGGGGCAGAAAGGCTCAGGAGCTGTTTTTTGGTTTTCATCTCTTACCTGTGTTTTCTTACTGTTTACAGAAAGGATACGCTTTAGTTCCAGGTAGCATTGCTACTTAAAAGAATGCCTTCCTCAGTCCTCGGGTATGAAAGCTGAGTTTTGCCTTTTCTCCCCCACATTCTATGCAGGGGGATGGCAGCTGTGATGTGTGCAATTCGGGCTTCCTGATATCAAATCACTTCCTAGATCTCTTGAGATGCAGCCGTGGGATATGCAATCAAGGAAAACAGGAACTGCATGGCGTTTACAGATGGGCCCTGTTACCTGATCCGTTGTCGCTGTGAAGTAAGCGGCACAGAGCTAGCTGCGCTGTGGCAGGAAGTTGAGTTAATGATGCGATCCATGAATGCCAACCAAATGGAGGGGTTGTGGGTAGAACTTCGGTAGAATTGCAAAATCTGGAAATGTGTATGCCCTCCTGTCCATGCTGTGTTAGTCTGTTCAGGCTGCTATCCAAAACAAAAAACAACAGCAACAAAATACCCATAAACTGAGTAGCTCATAAATGAAAAATGTATTCCTTACAGTTCTAGAGGCCGAGAAGTCCAAGATCAAGGGGCCTATAGATATGGTGTCTGGTACTTGGTGTGTCCTCACATGTTAGAAGCAGACAAGCTCTCTGGAGCCGTTTTTGTAAGGGCACTAATCCCATTCATGAGTGCCCTACCCTCCAGAGCTAATAACCCCCTAAAGGCCCCACCTCTTAATATTATCACACAGGGAACAGGTTTCAACATATGAATTTGGGGGGAACATAAACCACAAAGACCACAATTCAGACCACATGTGAATATTTTAATTTGACCAAAGGGTGCACTGAGTATAAAAATCCTTCCTTGGTGGCTGATGTTAGAACATCGAAGCTCCCTCCTTACCTTAACCCCTCTCAGAGGTGCCTCTTCTGTTATGTTGATTTTATGACCTTGACGTTTCCTAAGGTTTCTGAGATCGTCTTTTGGATTTCATTTCTAGGTTTCCCTCAAAACCATCTTTTTAAGAACGTTGCCTTGCATGTGTTGCATGGCGACTTATGAGGTCTCTCTAAGCGCTGGTTGGTTGTTCCCCAGTCGTCCCTCAGATCCAGTCCCATCCTCCTCTGCGTGGCTCTGCGCCTGGGGAAGCTGACACCTGGCCTGAACTGCTAGGCTCCGTTGACCTCCACCTTCCACTAGGTTTGACCAATTAACAGTATCAGCAAGAGAGTCAAGGGCGGGAGACCATGGAAGTCAGAGTACACACCCCTGTTCGCTTGCTACTTGGATTGTACATTTGGGGCCATGTCCTTTCTCTCTAGGACTGACACCTCCTGTGGTGTCAGCTCTCACTGAGCTCCAGGACTTTTTCAGACTTGTGACCTTCTCTTGGTGCCTCAGAATTATAAGTTGCTAATTACACAGTTGCTAATTACTAGGTACCCCAAATCCCTTGTTGGTTTCCTTGATTCTGTCCACATTTTCCTAGATATTTCTTACAGGGCAGAAAAAATCCCTTACTATTTGAATAAAAATCTACTTTCCCCGGGGAACCTGAGCAAAGCAACTTACTACGTCCTGGATGCTGTTCTAGGTGGGGGGATACATGCATACATGTATCCATGTGAGCAAAGTCAAGAGACTCCACCCTCATGTCATTAGACTCTAATAGGAGAAAGCAACAGTAAAAATAGAGAAAAAATTAAGTATATAAAATATCGATGGTGTCATGAAGTGATATAACTAAATACAGGGGAAGAGAGGGGCAAAATAAACTGGAATTATCTTTTGGAGACCTTGTAGGACAGGCTTCCCCCTCTAGGTAAGTGTTCTAGGAATCCACTGGCATTGGTATACCATCTAGCGTTGTTGGGAGAGGCTGCATTCGGCTTCAGTGAATTTCGTGGGGGAGAGTCTTTCGATGCATTTGCCCATTTCATGACGGGTGATTTACATGAACAACTTGCCCACACCGTGCTAGATGTTCAGCAGTTTTTGACCAAAATGGCACGACCCCGGTGCTCACCCTCTCTATTCACCCGTGCTTGCATGGAGTGACACTTTTTTGTTTCTCCAGATGAAAAAAGTCCTCAAAAGGAAACGTCTTGCCAATGTGGAAGAGGTGAAACAAAAAACAACAGAAACACTAATTGATGAGTTCAAAAACTCTTTTGAGCAGTGGCAAATAGGTGTATTACATACAAAAGAAAGTACTTTGAAGAGGACTGAAGTTTGAACATGTTAGAATAAATACACGATTTTGAATAAATAAATTCTGGTTTTGGGTCCTCCCCCTGTATGTGCTATATTGATGATGCAATACTGTGACATTAAAAAGACCAAGTGGATAAGGAGAATTGGTGAGGCTGCTAGAGTTTTAAATACCTTGATGAGGGACTGTCCCAGTGAGAAAGTGATGTGTGCGTAGGGATATGGAATTTGTATTTCGGTCATGAATAGAACCCTTCTCAGGTAGCATCATGTTAGAATGTGAGAAGACTATCTACTTACCTAAGCTACCTCTTCTGAGTTTGTTTGTTTGTTTGTTGCCACACCTCCCTCCCCTCTACTGAGTTTTATTTTGATTTGATGTCTGTGACTTTTGTTGTTGTTGCTTTTAAAGATTTCTAAGAAATTCACTTAGAACCAATGTCTAAGTTTTCTCTGAACCATATTTTAAGAATATTGCTTTGACTTTGTTCAGTAGGACATTATTGAGCACCTACGAGCTGGTTGTTCCTCATTTGTCTTCTCAGAGGTTTGGGAGCAAGAGGAAAAACAGGTCAACTAGTTAGGAAGACTCTGCAATAGTTCCAGCAAAAGATGGCGGTGCCTTGTACTGGGTGGCAACAGTGGAACGGGTGTGAGGACAGACTCCGTTTATTGTGAATGTGAACCCAATGGAATTCATAAAGGTTTACACTAGAGAAAGAGATTAAACAGGAGGAAAAATTCCAAGATTACTTGCTTGCATAGCTGGAATGATAGGCTAGGCTGCAATTATAGCAGATTTTGAAAGAAGATCATGGGTTGCACATTTCACCCATTGCTTCTTAAGGTTTTGTTGATATCCAAATAGAGATGCCCTAGAGGTGATGGACTTTTAAGTTCAGAGAAGAGGTTCAGAGAAGAAAAAAAAATGAGAATGTTACTTAAAGGGAGTGGATGCATGGATAGGTAGAGGGGTCCATGGCTGTAATCCCAGATACTCTGATGTCTAAACTTTGATTGTTGAAATAGCCCCAGCAAAAAGACTGTGAAAGAATGATCATTGGGTGGGGAAGAGAACTAGGAGAGGTTGATGCCAATCAGTGCTATAAAATACCTCATGTGAATAAGTTATCTTGGAGATTATAGCAACAAGCTTCTCCTCTCAGATAACGAGCATTATATGACTTATACTCTGACTTACGCTTCAACTCATAAGACTTCTAGAACTGGGTTATTCACACACAAAAACACATATGTATATGCTATATATGTATGTATACACACCTATACATGGAAGATAGAAGATATAAAGACCCATTGTTTTCATTCAATTCTGAATTTGGTAGCATATCTTTATTCACCACCACCTCGCAAAGAGTTTCAGCAAGATGTAAGTAAAACCAATAAACATCACAGGAGTTTATGGTTGCCACCACAATTCATTATGATGAAGATTCAAGCATGATCTGGGTCAGCTCATAACCCTTAAAGCATATCTACAGTGAATAGAAGTTTATATAAGTTATTATTTTAAGTTTACTTTAATAACACATCTTCGTTCTGTATCTATTTGCACAAATGGTTAGGCTAAGTGGTGATTCTACAAGTCGAGGACTTCAGGTCTATATTGATTTCATCTGATTTGGATGATATTTTCTTTCTTTTTATTCTTTTTTTTTGAGTCAGTGTCTCACTCTGTCACCCAAGTTGGAGTACAGCGGCCATCACAGCCTCCACCTGCGGGGCTCAGGTTATCTTTCTGTCTCAGCCTTCCAAGTAGCTGGAACTACAGGCACACGCCACCATATCTGGCTAGCTTTTTGATTTATTGTGGAGACGCGGTCTCGCCAAGTTGCCTGGGCTGCTCTCGAACCCGTGGGCTCAGGCAATCCTCTCACCTCAGCCTCCCAAAGTGCTGGGATTATAAACGTGAGCCTCCACACCTCACTGGATGAATAAAACTAGAAACTCCCAGTGAATTGTGATTAATGCCATGATTCTAATTTTCTGCGGGAATAAAAAAAAAGCAACGAAATCCAGACTGACTGATGAAAACACTAGAAATGCCAACCTAGCTCCACAGAGGAAGGCACATGATCTGAAGCCTGTTGTTCCTTATGTCCATCAAGAGAGGCAATTTCTGAGCAGTCTGTGGGGAGTATGCATGTTGTCACACATCGCACGGCCATTAATTTCTCTGGGTGGCCAGGGTGAAATCCAGGCTTGGGCCAGCAACTGGGGAGGACAAAGAGTAAAATTTTTTACCAACTAAAAAATTCTTAAGGGAAAGGAAACAGTATTTTGAGACAGTATGTAGGACTAGATTGCAAGCATATTCTCCGAGAAAATAGCAATATGCTAAGTTATTTTCAGGGTAGGAAAGGTGCAGAAATGAGTGTGAAGAGTGGTAATACAGCTACCGGTAACAACATCACCCATTTATGAAAAGACTGAGAAGTCATTGCCAAAGGCTGATGAGAACGCTGGTGGAGTTTAGATATGCGTAAAAATTCCAGTGTCTCCAACCGGTGCCTTATTAAGAGGATCTGTCTCTGAAACAAAATGGATATCACGTGTATCCAATACCACTTCCCTAAACATTTTCTCCTTCCTCTGTGTCTCGCATCACTGACAGGAATAAGTGGTTTGCCAAGTAATGGTTTAATGAGGATATGAGTAGAGTTTTTTAAAAATTAGAAAGTTAGCTTGGAAAAAAAATTATGGCTGAATACCTAAAACTCACTGATTCTACCCAGCTTTATCGTGCATTTCTGCCATGGTCTTCAGGGACATAAGTGCTGCATAGAGGCAGTGATCTCTTGTTTTGACCCAGGCATGTAGGGAGGAAGACAGTCAAGTCAGGCTATCAAGGGTAGGAAAGGATAGTGTGAATACCAGCCAATCAAGTCTTCCTAGCACAGAGTAGGTACTTAATGTTTGTTGAATGAATTTGCAGGTCAGATTACTGAGGCAATTACAGTTTTCAATGTACTATTCAAATCCGTTATCGTGTCTTAGCTGGCCATATCACTGTCTTGCCCAGTGACATTAATTAATTTACTCAGTTGTTATGTAATCCATCCAATTAGCAAGTAAGTTAATCTGTCAGTCAACAAATACTTATTCGCTGTCTATCAAATGCTAAAAGCTATGCCAGATTCTGGGAAAAGGCATATTCATGATTAAAGCTATTCTTGGTAAGTCAAGGAGTCAGATAAGAAATAATACATCCCAACAAAAAGAGATGCTGGTTCAGGTACAGCAAAAGCTCAGAAGAGCAGGACTGGGTATCTAATTTCAGGGCCCAGTGTAAAATAAAATGCGTGATGCCTGGTTGAAAAATTGTTCGGAATTTCAAGATGGCCACAGAAGAGCTTTAAACCAAGTGCAAGACCCTAGGCTTCTGCCAAGGTTGCAAGCCCATGAAGCTCACTCTGCAAAAGAGAATTTTCTGATTATTCTATTTGTGTAAGATTATTTCTGGGAAGGCTTTTAGAATAAGTGTCATAAGAGCTCCGTTTTAAGAGATGATTTCAAATTTGCTTGGCAAAGTTGACATAGGATATAAATAAATGCAAGTGGACATATAAAAAAATTTCAACTGTTAAAAGGCATATAGTATAGCAAGAAAATGAAAATTGCTTCAGAGTTGATTAGAGAAGGAAAATGGAGTGACCAGAGTTGAAAGGCAGGTAAAGATCAGGTCATGACCACCCTTTCGGCCATGCTAAGTAACATGGATAAATATCACAGTAGTAATATCTTCCTTCTATTTATTTTATTGAGGATTAATTTACAAAACATTTATGAATTTCAAGTACACATCTTGATGACTCTTTATATATGTAGATACCCTTTAACCACCTATATACAAGTATAAAATATTTTATCATCCCAGAATGTTCCAGTGTTTCTTTCTAGACAATAGCCCAATCCCAAATAATCATTCTTCTCATTTCTGTCACTATCCAGCAGTTTTGCTTTTCTTGAATTCCATACAAATGGAATTATACAGTGTAGACTCTTCCTTTTGTTTTTTACTTTATACTTTAATGATTGTCTTCACAGTCATGTTCTCAGTTAATTTTTATAGTAATCCTTTGAAAAAATTCTATTTAGCCCTCCTGACAGATGAGGAAATTAACACTCATAGTTATAAAATGACGTGTCAGGAAGTCACGTAATTAACAAGTAATCTAACTGAGGCTCAAAATCCATTCTTTTAACTCTAAGTTCAATTTCTCTTTATTTTTTTCTAGTTCCCCTTCTCACCTCCCCCTGGCTCCTTTTTTGTTGTTGTTCCCACGGTTACTTACTTGGGCATTTATAGTGTGAAAAAATGATATTCCAGAACTCAAAAGGAACAGGATTGCAATTTTGAAAAATTAAATTCTAAAATACTTGAAACCTTTAGCGTGATCATCACTAATGATAATGACCTTGATCATCATCATGCTACAAGTATATTTTTTAAGTGAGCTGACTTACTGAACATATTATTTCTGAGCTAGTAGACATTAGCACTTTTTTCTTTTAAAAAAAATATTTAAAGCAACAAACAGGAAAATAGTTGTTAAAAAGGCAGATTTTTCCAGACGTTTTACTGAAAATAACTACGGGGAGGGAGAGGGCAGAGCATGAAATAAAACCCGGAATTTATTTGTTTAAAAGGTATGTATTCTTACATGTTTAAAGTTCAGCCCACCTTAAAAGTACTCTCCTTTTAACGTATACTCAAAAAGGAGATGTTATCAAGATGCTTTTTCCACTGTTCAAATGAGGTGTTAGTGTTTGTTTGTTTGTTTGATGTGATTTTGTTGTTGTTTTGAGTCGGACTCTCACTCTGTCACCCAAGCTGGATTGCAATGGAATGCTCATGGCCACCGCAGCCTCGACCTGCTGGGCTCAGGCAATCCTTCCACCGCAGCCTTCCAGTTAGCAGGAACTACAGGCATGGGCCACCACGCCTGGCTACTTTTTTGATTTATTGTAGAGACAAGGTCTCACCAAATTGCCCAGGCTGTTCTTAAACCCCTGGACTCAGGCAGTCCTCTTACCTCTGCCTCCCGAAGTGCTGGGATGATAGGTGTGAACCACTGTGCCTGCTCAAAACTGTTTTTGAACTCATCAATTTTGATGCCTTGTAGTGCTTCTGCCGTGTTTTGTTTCACCTCTTCTACGTTGGTAACATGTTTCCTTTTGAGGACTTTTTTCATCTGAGGAAACAAAAAAAAAAGTCGCTCTGGGTGAGACTGGGTAAATGGGGAGGGTGGAGCACCAGGGTCATGCTATTTTGGGTCCAAAACTGCTGAACACTCAGCCAAGTGTGGGCAGGTGCCTTGTCATGGTGGAAGAAGCAATCACTTGTTACCATAACTCTGGATGTTTCTTCTGCAATGCATCCTCACAACAATGCTAGTTGATACACCTAGTGGGGGAAGCCTGCCCTCAAAACAAGGGGCCTGCCCTCAAAACAATAAAATAAATTTATTTTATTTTATTTTATTTATTTATTTTTTGAGTTGGAGTC
>CAUYQG010036350.1:0-32694 GCA_963574415.1 Tarsius wallacei | reverse complement strand
TCTGATTGTTTCTGATTCAGAGTGAAAAATGTGAAGTGGGCTAGAAGTGACTCATATTGAGCTTTCACTGTAGTGTTGCCTGACTCAAAGTGCTTTTCAAGACCTGAGCTGGGAAAAGCAATGTGAACTTGAGGTAGAGTTTTTTTCGTTTACATTCTAGAGCAGTCTGTTTAATGAATATTCTATGTCAATACATTTAATCATGACCCCTGTCTCAAATGGCATAATATTTTAAAGTCAAATGCTACACTTTATTACAAATACTTTTTCAGCCACCAATTCTCTGTGTAACATTGGGAGTGTTCATCAAGTTCTCTGTGTCATGAGGCTCTCAACTGTAGAATGAATATGATACATCAGATTTCAGCCTTGGTATTACCTCTGGTAAAAAGATATCCCAGCCAGGTTTGGTGGCTCAGCCTGTAATCCAGTGCTTTGGGAGGCTGAGGTGAGTGGATTGCCTGAGCCCTCAGGTTCAAGACCCGCCTGAGCAACTTGACAAGACTTCATCTCCACAATAAATTAAAAAATAATTAGCTGGGCATGGTAGCACACGCTTTAGAAGGCTGAGGTGGAAGGATCACTGGAGCCCAGCAGGTCGAGGCTGCAGTGACTGGGAGTGGCCACTGCACTCCAGTCTGGGTGACAGTGAGACTCCAACTCAAAAAAAGAAAGAGTTTTCTAACACTTAAAACTAGTTCAAAAGGGAACCAACTCCCACTGGTAATGCCTGAGCAGCTGGATGGCCATTTGCCCTGGAGGACAGACAAGGGATTTAAGCATCCGCCAGAGGTTGGACTTGGTTGCCTTGAAGATGCCTATAATACCAGAAGAGCTGTTTCCCATTTGCCAGCCCTTGGCCTCTTTGTTCATTCTTTTGCTACATCAAATTAGAGCTTGTGGCAGTCCTAATTTGTCTCTGCTCTTAGGTTATGAGTGCCATTCACTTGTTCAGCAAGTACTTAGGAGAGGCTACATCATGACAGATGCTATCCCAGACATCAGGACTTTGGCAAAGTAGGAACTTGGACCTCCATAAATGCAGAGACAGAGTTTTGCTGATTTCTGCCACTAGCATCTTACTGTATCTTGTACTGATTAGGAACTCAGAGTGCTTGAGTGAGTTATTAAATATGAGTGAAATAACCTGTACTATTTTCAGAAGCTCTTTTGCCTGTTTTTTGAAATCATATGAAATGCACCTAAATTTTATAAAATTGTATAAAGATACTATATAGGATATACCTAAATTTTAATCTTTGTAATATTGAAATTTGTTTTCCTTTAACATTTAATAAAAGAAAAAATAAAATTGATGCTCAGACTACCCAAATAATAGAAACTACCCAGAAGATTTAGGGAATCACGTAATTTCTCTTGACATCATCTGCCTTTTTTTGCCATTTCCCCCAGGAACTCAATGAGTTAAAGGACCAGATTCAGGATGTAGAAGGCAAATACATGCAGGGATTGAAAGAGATGAAGGTACCAGCTTACAGAAGTGTGGTCTCACGATATTAACCCAACTTAACTTTTAAAAAATCCTAAAGAAGTTGAAAGTGCATGCTTACTCTAAAGAGGCTTGTAGAAGAACTCAAGATGGCAGGAATGATGGCATGGGTGTGCGCTCACTGTTTCCCCAAATACAGTTTCTGAACCTAGACTTGAAAACTAAAACCCTCCAGTAGAAAAAGTTACTAACATATTTCCTGATGCGTGTCTTATACTTACCATCCTTCCCTCAAAACCAATTTCTCATCTCCCATAGTTGTGTACCAGGTACTTGAAGAAGGTTTTTTACTTTCTTCATGACTGTAGTAGTTAGATACAAACATGCTTTGTTGGATTTACTTTTCAAAATATCTGACGTCTGCTAATAAGATAGTCCTAATATGCTGTGCTTTTGAAACGCCCAAATTATTTGCATTATGTAAATTTTTACTACTTGAAGTGAAGTCTGAGTGTGTCATCTTAGATTTATTTGAGCATATACACACTACTTTTAGAATGTGAAGTTACTTTGTTGTGCCAGCCAGGAACTTGAAGGTAAGGTGAGTAGTTGGTGACTGTCTTCATTAGACAGCTGTGGCAGATCATGGATCTAGCAGTAGGTGGTAAATCTGTTACTTCCCTTTCAGTGCCCCAGGAAGTACAGAGTCTGAATTCAGTATCAAAGCGCACCAAACAGAGGAGATGGCATAAACCACATGATTAATTCGTCATTTTCATATATGCTACTACTCTTTAAGGGGGGAAAAATAAGACTCTGGCTTTCAATTCTTGTATAAAGGGAGCCACTGAACAAACCCAGGACTCACTGGTCCCTCCTAAAATGATTGCTGTGTTGTGGAAGTGCAGGGCGAGACCAGCAGTGGTTTCCATGTAGCACCTGCTGCATCTATCCTAGTGCCTCCCATCTCTTCCTTTTGCTTTGCATAGTTTGCACCCTGAAGGTTCTGCTCTCTCTGTTCTCCTAGAATTGCCTTCCCCTGATTATACTTTGGGACCTGTAAGGGTATGAACCATGTGAGGACATCACCATGTGTATTTCACAGGCCTCTTTCTCTGTGCTGTTCTTATAAAGGAATAACCTTTGTCTTTCCAGGACCTACCCAGTGAGACCTGGGAACCTTGTTTAGTTTTCCTGTGGGTTGAAAATCTGAAATCACTACTAATCTTTTCCTGGTTCATAAGCCAGAACAAACAGTCACTGTGACTTGTGGCAGTATTTAGTTATGTCAACCATTGCACGCTGGCTTTCCCAGGTGCAGGTCACATGTCTTGAATGATTACTTCAGAAACTTTTTGAACAGCCCTGACACACAGCTCTACACACTAACTGTGACTACTGAGTGGGGCCAGAGACACTACTGCCTCTGTGACCAAAACCCTTTCCATATTACCTGTCATGCTTTTTCTAATGAGTATATAAATTGCTTTCACCCCCAGACATAGTTAATAATTAATTTTCTGAGAGATGAGAACTTGACTGAATTGAAAAGGGGAGATTTCTGTGCATTTTCAATTTGCCATGTTTTTATTCTGATTCATTTGCTCTAAGAAACATAGTCTAGATTTAGAACTGAGGTTTGTTTTTAAAGAATACCAGACTAGCCGGGCTCGGTGGCTCAGCCTGTAATCCCACGCTTTGAGAGGCTGAGGTGAGTGAATTGCCTGAGTCCGCAGGTTTGAGACCCGCCTGGGCAAGCGAGACCTCATCTCTACAATAAATCAAAAAAATTAGCCGGGCGTGGTAGTTCCAGCTACTTGGAAGGCTGAGGCGGAAGGATCGCCGGAGCCCAGCAGGTCGAGGCTGCAGTGGCCGGGAGCGGCCACTGCACTCCAGTCTGGGCGACAGAGTGAGACTCCAACTCAAAAAAAAAAAAGAATACCAGACTAATCTTTGGTGTTCTTACTGTAATTTCAAAAATACGATCTGCTTTCTGCAGGACTCCTTAGCAGAAGTTGAAGAGAAATATAAGAAGGCTATGGTTTCCAATGCTCAGCTAGACAATGAGAAGACAAACTTCATGTACCAGGTTGATACCCTAAAAGATATGTTGCTGGAGCTTGAAGAACAACTGGCTGAATCTAGGCGACAATATGAAGAGAAAAACAAAGTAAGCATGGGTATGATAGAGAATGGTAGAATATTTATACATGTGTGTGCATATATTATAATTTATAATATATTATTTATATATTTTTGAACAGTGGTTCTCCACTTGTCCAGGAAACCCAAATATGTGAGAATAAGAATACCATACTTTTTGCTGAGTAACTTGAAATATTGATATGTATAATTGCAACATGTAAATTAGAGACAACTTTACTAGAAGAACATTAATGTTTTCCATGTAAGGTAAAATTATAACCATTGGAAAAAAATGCCTATGAAAGAGCCAACATGATCAGATAAGGCATGATCAGATGCTTCAAGATTTTCCTGTTAATATATATTTTAATTTTTTGATTTTAATTTTGTCCTCTCTTAACACCATAGAGAAATAGTTATAAGTATCAAAGATTTAAAGAAAATTATATTAATTTATATTCTGACGGTTGGGAAAATATACAGTTACTCCATTTAAGAATTAAATACCTCATTAAGCTCAGAGGAAGGTTAGAGTCTTATTTGAGCTTTCATTAAGAACCACTGGAATTAGTTTGTTGTTAATTTCTGATGTCAGTCTCAAGCGTGAGTAATATGTTGAGATTAATGGCAGTAGACTGATTCAGTGAAAGCTGGGCTTAGATGTTCTTTATGAGAACAGAGGATACTTGTTTTTTGTATTTTTAGGAATTGTCCAATTTTTCAGAGATTTTGAGATAAACAGAAAATATAATGTGTGTCATTGTCTTTTTTTTTAAATAGACTATATCCTGTAAATTCCAAGGGTTGAAACCAAAGTACCCTTAACAACTCACAGGCCTACTTCTTTGACTGCTACATAATTGAGTTAGAAGCTAAAGAAGAATTTTATTCACAAGGTTCCCAATAGCTGAACTCTGAAAGAGGAGACTGTTTATGAGACCCAATGCCATGTGGGAGTATAGCAGCAGAGGGCAGATTCTGAGCCTTGCTTGGGTGGGGAATACTGTAATATATCCACACTCCTCCCAGATGCCACCATTAGGCATCAGTAGGTGGACTGAGAACGCTCGAGTATAACTTCAGAGAAGCTGGTAGTACTGGAATGTTATCCCAAGGTGGGAGCAGGGGTAAAGCAAAGCCCCACAGGAAGGCCCTTGTTGTAGCCAGGGGGGTTCCAGCCACCCCCAGCTAAAGGAAGTGGGCAAGCAGAGATACTAGGCTGATCAGAAGCGCAGGCCAGATCTCTTCTCAGATAACCCACCTAACAGATCTAGGTAATAGGCACCCTATCATCTCATCAGCTGTCGGCAGTGTTATTTGGGGCCCAGACGATCACTAGAGACTATGCTGCTATGACTGAGCAGAAGAACAGAAAAGCCATGTTGCCAGATTCCTAAAGTGACTCATGAAGTGGAAGTCTGGGCCTGGGGGAGCGGCTTCCTCTTGCAAACTCTTTACTTGCTTCCCCCAGCTTTTCCAGTTCTGTCCCTTGAGTGGCAGCCCTGGATTACAGCGTTGGCCACCCACTCTTAATGAGAGCTGCTTGCCAAAGTAGGCTGTATTTACCTTCTATTTATTCCAGAGACTTCCTTGTCATATTTCAAATCAGGAATCATTTTATGGGAAGTCCTTTGCAAGGCTGCCTCATCCAGGCTCTCAGCACAGTACTGTATAGCAGCAGGCTTCCTGAGGGGACTCTCCTGGGGCATTACTTCACTGTAGAGAAATCAGGAAACACTTGTTGATTGCATCAACTCATGTTAATTTTACCATAAATCATCAGGCATTTCTACAAAGTCCAGAGGAATGGATTGTCTTATTAAAAAGGCCATGAAAATTGTGATGACATAGTAGCAGATAATTTGTTCCAAGGGACATGTAAATCATGAGAACTTGAACTAGTATGACAAGAAAATTGGGTTCCACTGCTATTTTTCTGCTTTATAGGAATTTGAAAGGGAAAAACATGCCCACAGTATACTGCAATTTCAATTTGCTGAAGTCAAAGAGGCTCTGAAGCAAAGAGAAGAAATGCTTGAGGTAGGTCGCTTTTTCCTGCTTTTCTTTTTCTTTTTGACTTGGAGCATTTTGTTGGTTAATGGTTATCTTGGCTTAGGCTGTGGTAACAAAATACCACGGACTGCATGGCTTGAACAACAGAAATTTACTTTCTCACGGTTCTGGAGGCTGAAAAGTCCAAGATCAAGGTCCAGGTTCTGGTGAGACCTCTCTTCCTAGTGGTGCAGACAGCCACTTTCTTGCTGTGTCCTTGCATGGCAGAAAGAGAGCAAG
This sequence comes from Tarsius wallacei, assembly GCA_963574415.1. Lineage (NCBI taxonomy): Eukaryota > Metazoa > Chordata > Mammalia > Primates > Tarsiidae > Tarsius > Tarsius wallacei. The sequence goes on along the minus strand of CAUYQG010036350.1, from coordinate 26,807 downwards.
CTCTCTGGAGTCTTTATAAGGACACTACTTCTGTTAGATTAAGTCCCCACCTTTATGACCTCATTTAACCATAATTACCTCATAAAGACCCTACCTCCATATATAGTCACACTGGGCACTAGAGCTTCAGTTTATGAATTTGAGGGGGATCCATAGCAATTACTAAAGTTACCAGTTTTCTTAAAATTGAAATTGACTCTCCATGCCCACCTTAAGGAAACAGTCTCTCTCACTGGTGTAGATTTTACTCTTTGGTGGTCTTGTATCAGTTTGAAGAGGTGTAGTAGATAGAATTATGTCCCCCGCCCAAGATGTCCACATCCTACTTCCTGGAAATTGTAAATATGTTACCTTACCTGATAAAAAGGGCTTGCAAATGTGATTAAATTAAAGACTTCAAGAGGGAGTGATTATCCTAGATTATTTGGATGGGCCTGATATAATCACAGGGGTCCTTATAAGAGAAAGGCAAGTAAAAGGCAGAAGTAGATGTGACAAAGGAAGCAGAGGTCAGAGTTATGTGAGGAAGGGGCCGTGAGCCAAAGAATGCAGGCCAGTTCTAGAAGATAGAAAAAACAAGGAAACAGATTCTCCCTAGAACCTTTGGAAAGGGACTCATTTTGGACTTCTGCCCTCCAGAACTGTAAAAGAATACATTCATTGTTTTAAGCCACTGAATCTGTGGTAATTTGTTACAGTGGCAATAGGAAATGAATACAGGTTGGTTTTTAATTGTTTAATTTAATCAGTACTTTGGTGCCTTAAAGTGAGAATGTCACCCAAGCAGGTTTTCTTCCTGTACTTGAAGCTGGGAGTAGAACAAGGAAAATCCTAGACTGCTGAGGATGAATTCAGGGTTGATGATGTAAAAGGGTGCTTGTTAACTCTCTAAACTGTCCCAGCTCTCAGGCCTCCTAGCACTGGGGTTTTCCTGCCTGTTTAATCCTTTATCTGCTTTCTTTCTATCTGTTCCTTTCCTCAGGAAATCCGACAGCTACAGCAGAAACAGGCGAGTTATATCAGGGAGATTTCTGATCTTCAGGAAACAATAGAGTGGAAAGACAAAAAGATAGGGGTAGGATTCTCAAGTCTTCAAAAATCTATTCCTACAGCAGGCTGTTTAGCAAATAGAGTTCTTTTGGAACTTTTGGTTTACAAAAATGCTTGTCTGTGTTGCATGCATCCCTCATATGACACAAAATGTTATTAATTTTACTTAATTGTAATTAATTGAAATAAATTTTGATGATTTTATTAAGTAGTTAATACACTAACTTATCCAAATTGTTATGAAGTTTTTGAATTTGACATTGATTCCCAACGTGAAGGTTCTCATTGTCTGTGCATAACCAGCTCTCTCTGCCTGTGTCTTGAGTGGGCAGACCAGTGGCCTGTTGAAACATGTGGAGTTAAGGGAGGCACTCCGCGGCAGGTCTGATGAGTGGAGAGTCAACTTCTTGAAATTCCCTGCCCAGTGTGCCTGGATTTTTTCTCAAACCGATTTAAGGAGGCTGTGAGGTGGCAGGGGTTTTGCTTCATGTATTTCCACCTTGAAATCTCCCCAGGGAAGGTCTCCCCACAATACTTCTCTCCTTCCACAAGAAAAGAGGCAACTCACCTACACTTAGAATTGAAGAATAGCAAGAATGGAACCCCACAAAGTGACTGCTGTGATTCATAATGACAAATGGTTTCCTAAAAATAGCAACTCATACACACAGCTCTGATAAAGACCTAGAGATGTCTGAGCTTATCATCAGCACGAGGCTCCTGGAGCTGCACCTGTTTCCACTTGATATGCTGGAGGGCAGTTAGGATTCTGTGTGCACGTGTGTGTGTGTGTGTGTGTGTGTGTGTGTGTGAGAGAGAGAGAGAGAGAGAGAGAGAGAGATTGCTTTAGGACCACTCTATGTTTATCTGTGACAACAGGTTGCAAGAGCCAATATATAACAATGGTCTAAATTGCTAAAACAGTTGTCATGTGGACATTCTTAAGCACTCCTTGTTTTCTATTGATCTCTCACTTAAATGGATACATCACTTCTGTTAACTCCTTAACACAATGTTGTGAACCAGCAGACAATGCAAGAAAACAATGCAAATAAAGTAGCCTTCCTGCCTGTGCTGTTAACTGTCTTTCAGGGAGTACAAGCAGTAACATTTCTTGAATCCCATAAACTAAATGAAAAGCTTAATATTTGCATTCTATTCATATTTTTAAGCAGAGTCTCTGTTATGTCTTTAAATCTGTTAGTGTTTTAGGTGGTAGAGCTTTCTTCTTGTTCCTGCTTCTTAAATAACTTGCTCATCTGTGTGAATCTTCTTTCTCTTGGCTCTGTGGCTCACTCAGGCATTAGAGAGGCAGAAAGAGTTCTTTGATTCCATAAGGAGTGAACGAGATGATCTTAGAGAAGAAGTAGTCACACTGAAAGAGGAATTAAAGGTATGAAGCCAAAGTACAGTTTTTAAAAATAATCCAGGTGACAACAGAAAATTCTGGGGTTCTATGAATATGTGTGTGTACTAGTGTTAATCAATTTTATGTCATTGATTTTAGTTCTGCTAGTAATTCAAATCTTAGATTAACTGACACTGACAAGACAGTAAAATAAATGTAGATTCCATGGGCTATGCCTTTGACCTTTGGATGTTTACAAGCATAGCTGATCTAGAGTGCATCTCTGAGTTTCAAGAATTTTTTTATAATCTAAATTTTTCTCATACTCATTAGTAATGAGAAAAATTTAGATTATAAAAAACACTATTCAGAATTAGAGAATTTATTTGCTTCTTTATATTAAAGCTCCAAATTTAAGGACTTCTCTAACTGAACATGTCCTGGGTAAATGGTTTGGACAAGACCTGTGCTTTGAGACCCATTAGATTACAAGTGGAAGAAAGTTCTCTGTTCTGTGTGGGCCACATCAAGAGTTCTTCAGCTGCTGGCTTGACACAGAGTAAAACACCAATGGACAGCACTCTGGGTGGGCTCTCAGAATTACTGAAGGAGGAGGGTTGAACAGTCCGTAGAGGCATATTTATGACAGCTGCTTGTCTTCTGGGATTAAAGCCACAGCAGTAATCCAGTGGGCTACAGGTTTAGAGCTAAGATTCGTAGTGCTGAGTACAGGGGTGGGGAATTCCTCGTGCACAAGGGAAAGAGCTGTGGGCGGCAGGTGGGAGTGGGCAAATGATCCCTGGAGTGTGAAATGTCACTATTTGTAAAGTGCTTCACTATGTATTGAGCATGGATTATATTTCTTTTGAATTTACCAAACATTCTAGTCACCTTTCAATTCCTTCTTTAACATAAGTTTCATTCATTCCTTTCAGAACACGTGCATATTTCGTTCTTTATCTTGCTCTCTCAAGTAACATAAGTAGGGTTTAAGAATTAAAAGTCACTTTACAGTGATGTGCTTGGTACTCCACTTGTGTCAGCCCTCGGGTCATTACTTCTAGTTAAAAAGGATATCTGTTGTGGGTATCTTGTCCCTAGTAAATTAAGGCATGGATTGGAACATCTAAGAAAGAAGTAACCTTTGGAGGAAGGCAGCACAGATTTGTGTGTGTTGCTGGAATATTTACAGGTGTGGCGCCCTAGCACACCGTCTATCTCTGTAGAGTGTCCTCTACAGGAAAAAATGGTTTCCTTTTTTTAATCAATAGTAAGTAAACAGAGTTTAACCTAACACCACTGAGCGAGTATTATGATGAGCCTACTTCTATTCTCAGAAACATGGAATCATCCTAAATTCAGAAATAGCTACCAATGGAGAGACTTCAGACACTCTAAATAATGTTGGATACCAAGGTCCTACCAGGATGACAAAAGAAGAGTTAAATGCCCTCAAGTCTACAGGGGATGGGACACTAGGTAAGTATTTGTTTTCCTTTGGATCCTTTCACCTTTCAAGTCAGCATTGATTCACTTCTCCTGCATTATTGGAGTTGGAGTAATCATCACTGATCAATTAACAGTCACACAGCATGCCATCTGTTTCATCACTTCATGGTAATTTCTTTGCCACCTGATGTGGTCACCCATGTGTTGTCTGGCATGCATCTCTGTGTAGTGCTCACCACCAATGGCTCAAGTATACATTTCTTTTGCTTCTCAAAGCTACCAAGCAAGACTGAATGCAAGGAAAATAGCTTCAAACTTAAGTGACGATGTTGAGGGTACTCTTTGGTTTTCCTCAGATAAGTACCAAGTGTGACTTTTTAACTGATTCTATTACAGAATTGTCAAAAGATCAGAGTAGTAGAGACCGTAGCGTCAATTTGGTGACTGTATTAGCAAGACCATATCATACAACCTATACAGCATTCAGGATGATAAGGGGACGAGATGCCTGTAGACAGCAGATTGGTACTTGAGACGAAGCATGTCTGCTGATTGCTCTCAGACCGCTGCTAGAGGTGGACAGGCCCCAGCAGAGTGTGTCAGTGCTAAGGAGATGCCCTCCCCACAAGGTCTGAAATTGCTCACGTCAGTCAGACGATCCTCGTGTGTATGCCACATGTTTGCTTCTGAGAGAACAGCAAATTGGTGAATCCATTAGCTTGTAGGAATATTTTATACCATGTTCAGTTATCTGAAAAGAGCCACTGATTAATATCTGTCATAATATTTGACTTTGGGAAAAACCTCAGAATCTGACCCGCAGCCTGAAGTTGCTACCTGCAAACAAGACCCCATCTGTCGTTGGTTACTCGTTGCATTCCAGCTTTTTACTGTGAGGCTGGAATGCAAGGATAGGGTCCATGACTTTTAATTTTGATATACAAACTTTCATCATATTTCTTTTTATTTATGGAAGCATAGAAGCTGTTAGGCTTCAGCTTCTCAGGCCTTGCTCCTCAAGGAAGTACCTCCTCCCTCGTTATCTCTATGACTATCCAAGAAACACAACTTTTGTAAATTGTGTAAAAGTTGATGAAAAAAGATAAATTAATTAATTTTCATCATGCCTTTATATTAGCTGCCTGAGCAGCTAGGAATTTGATTATGCTGCTCTTATTCAAATAATACATTTTATAAATCTTTGCTAACCATTGTGAAATGCTTAAAGAACCAGAAATATCAGTTTTACAAGTTGTCTTCAAATGTCTTTTTATCACAAATCCCATCAGTAAAGAATTGTGGGAACTTCCCAATATATATGTTTATTTTAATGTGTATATGTATACTATTTTATTAAGATAAAATGTATATTATAAAACGTTATAGTTTTTAAAGGGTGGAGTAAAACTATAAACAGAGGTCCTAATATTGCCCCCATTTTCTCTGGAGTAAGTGTACCCCACCAGGGAAACCACTGGGTTTTGTTTATCTGGAGAATCCAAAAATTTCAAAGCAGTAATGTGTTCTTTAACTGATGAATAACTCATTATTTAATTAAGTGATCATCTGATCTTGAGCATTTGCCTCCTGCTGGTACTCTCCCCCCAGTCCCCTAGGGGATAGAGCAGAGGCATTATGGCAACATCAGCAAGACAGTGGTTGGATGGTGCAAGATAGATTTCTTTTCAACACAAGAGCTGTTTTAAAAGTATCTTCCTTGAGATTGACCTTGAGGAGGAACTTCTAAAAGTGAACTGAACAAATGTTTTTTTTTTTTTTGAGTTGGAGTCTCTGTCGCCCAGACAGGCGTGCAATGGCTGTTCCCGGCCACCGCAGTCTCAATCTGCTGGGCTCCAGCAATCCTTCCGCCTCAGCCTTCCGAGTAGCTGGAACTACAGGCATGCACTACCACACCCAACTAATTTTTGATTTATTGTAGAGATGAGGTCTCGCCAAGTTGCCTAGGCAGGTCTCGAACCCGCGGGCTCAGGCAATCCACTCACCTCAGCCTCCCAAAGTGCGGGATTACAGGCTGAGCCACCGAACCCGGCTGAATGTTCTTTTTTAAAAATTAGTTGAAAGCTGCTTTTAGGGCTGTGTGACATGCAGTGCAGTGTGACAGCTGAAAAAGTACAAGTTGTTAAGTTGTGAGTTGTGTATTTGGCAATGAGAATGGGGAATATGAACCTTAAGTCCATCCTTATACCCATCATTTTGGATTGTTTGGCTGCCTGATCCAGAGCTCTATTTGTTAAAACTTAACTTCACCTTTATTTTTATTTATTTATTTATTTATTTTTGAGTCGGAGTCTCACTCTGTCACCCAGACTGAAGTGCAGTGGCCACTCCTGGCCACCGCAGCCTCGATCTGCAGGGCTCTGGCGATCCTTCCGCCTCAGCCTTCCAAGTAGCTGGAACTACAGGCGCGCGCTACCACACCCAGCTAATTTTTTGATTTATTGTAGAGATGAGGTCTCGCCAAGTTGCCCAGGCGGGTCTCGAACCCACGGGCTCAGACAATCCACTCACCTCAGCCTCCCAAGGCGCGGGATTACAGCCCGGCTTAACTTCACCTTTAAACATTCGTCCACATACGATGGCACCACCAGCTACCTTTGCCTTTGAAGTGATGGCAATGGCTCTTGCTGATCAGAAATTCACTAATGCAACTGCTGCTTTGCCGCACAGAACTGGCAATGGCTCTATTTCACATGATTCTTTGACTCACTCTCTTTTAGGAATAGAGTTGGGTGGGATTTAGAACATGTGTTTACATTTTAATATATATTAAGTGGTCACCACATCATGGGGTCCCTTCAATTTTCTCAATGGTCTTTTAGGAAGAGCCAATGAAGTGGAGGTGAAAAATGAAATTATGGAGAATGTGGGGAAAAGAGAAATCTTGCAGAATACTGAGAAAGAACAACACAAAGAGGACACAATAAAGGATTGTGTGGATGTAGAGGTCTTACATCCCGGTGAAAGTACCAAGGACCAGAAAACCTTTCATGAAGACAATGCCCCATCCCTAGGGACATTAGCAAGTGCTAAATGTGAGGAAAAGGTTCAAAGCCAAATTCTAGATAACACTTCTTTCCATGAAAATACAGAGCAGTTTGAGTCAGATGAGGTCATCAATGTGTCAGATGATAGGACTGGAGTTTCCTTTGATCATTCCATCTGTTTGAATGACTTAGATAGTGAGAGCCACGCAGAGACTGTGGAAGAGGCAGGGGTAACCCAGGTTGGAGAGCAGGTGGACATAGTGGCCTCATATCCTCCAAAGTGTAGTGATGACACAGTGTGTCATGATGAAAAACATGCAGTAGATGCCCCAGAAGAGTTGGAGCCAAGCACAAGGGACAGTTTAGAAAAAGGACTTGCCAGCCAGGACGTAGGTGAGCCCAAGGAGGTCCTAGTTCAGAGTACAGAAGTAGGTAGGGAGAACAATGAAGAAGACGAAGAAGCAGGATTAAGGGATGAGAAGCCAATCAAGATGGAAGTCCAAACCATTCCTGGTTCTCTGGCAGCCAAGAGTGGTTATCAGGAAGCAACAGGTCCAAGCATAGTAGATACTGAAAGTGAACCCCTAGATATGAAAGAGCCTGACAAAGAAAAGAATGACCAGCAGGGAGAGGCATTGGATTCATCACAGAAGAAGACAAAGAACAAGAAAAAGAAAAACAAGAAGAAAAAGTCACCAGTACCTGTAGAAACCCTTAAAGATGTTAGAAAAGAGTTAACATATCAGAACACAGATTTAAGTGATGAAGTTAAGGAAGAAGAGCAGGTAAAATTTACTGACAAAAAATCTGTAGTGGAAGCCCAAAATGAGGTGACTAAAAATCTAGGACAGAAAATTGTAGCAGAAAGCAGTGAAAATGTTGATTGTCCAGAACATGCTAAAACTGAGTTGGATGGAAAACTTAACCAAGATAATGATGATATAAAAACAACAGTAGGGGAGGTGATACCTGATGGAGACACATTCAATTCTGAAGATGATGCAATTCCATTACCAGGCACTAGTGCTAGCGATAAAGAATTAGATGAAGGTGTCATAAAAGATAATGTTAAAAAAGATGGTGCCTCTCAAAGCAATCCTCTAGAGCCAGAGAATGAAGAAGCATATGGCAACACCCTGCTCGAAAAAAAAAGTCCCTTAAAGGACATTAATGTTGCCTCTCGAACAGAAAGTACAGAGGGGCATGTGGTATCAGAACATCCGTATCAGACAATCAGGAAAGACAGTATTAGTTTAGAAAACGATGACTTGTCAGCACCAGGAGGAGAGTTGGGGGACTTCAATTCAGAAAGCAGAGAAGATACAAGAGGAGGAAATGAGAAGGGCAAAAGCAAAGAAGACTGTACCATGTCCTAAGTTGAGGCAGACGGCAGAAGGCAGGCATGATGTGAGGTGGAATTCTAGAGAGGGGCCACAGATTGTGCACAGTAAGTCTGATTGTAAGAGATTCATCTTTTATCTCCACTGGCGATGTAAGTAAAATGTACTAAGTTGACAGAGATGCACTGTATGACAATCAGTCCCCAGGTTATCAACTACTCTTAAGTTATAGACTGTTACTTGTAGATTTATATTTAATCATTGAGGTTATCACTCAGATTAGAAAGATGCATTTGTTATTAGTGTAAGTTCTAAGCAAGAGCATTCCAATAATATATACTGTTTATAGTCCAGCTTATAATAAAAATAAAATATTTAACATTTGCCTTAAGCTGATATGAACGTGAATATTCTTTACCAAATATATCAGCAGCTAATTGAAATGACCAAATAGCATTTTTAGATGTCTGTATTATGAATATGATTGATATTTAAATGAATGTCTCATCAAATATATGTACTTTCATACTTGATTTTACTATGTACATTATAATCTGTATGGTATTTTATTTAAAGGTGATAAGCCAAGTAGCAAATAGGTCACTGAGTAATATTATTTGCACCTTAGGACAATAACTAATCACTTTAGGGATAACAGATAAATGTCTGAAAGCACTAGGGAGGCCTTATTTGCCTTTACCTCATCTATGTCTTTTATCTCAAACCAATACTTTTCAATCTCCTTGTTGATGATACCTGAATTTACTTTGTAGATTTTTGACTTCACTTCATGCTGATAATGTACCAAATTCATTTTATACAGAGATTTTTAAAAAATTTTTTTCTGGAAGTAACATATGTTGAAATTGCATTTCCTACTGCAGTGTTTGGGCAAGGGCAGTCATTAAAAAAATGTTTTAAACCTTAAAAGTTACTTCTGTTTCTGTTTGAATGTCTAATCATTATTCAAAGATGATTATAAGAGGTTGTTTGTTTTTGTGCAAACTACTAATTAGACTATAATGGGATAGTTTAAGGAGTTGAATCATTTTGGGTATTTTCGTATAAATATTTTCATTTTTGTTTTTTAGTATATTCTTAGTGGAAAATTCTTGTTTTGATCTGCCTGAAGAAAATTTCTATTTTCTATATACAGGTTCATTTTAAGGAATAATTGTAAAGTTAGATTTAAAAACTGTAAATTATAAAATCACAAAGGAAATGTACATTATGAATGTTGTTGACACTTTATGAGATTCTGTGAATTCATATTACTGTTACAAGATAGAATTGAATGCAAAAAGACAAAAACCTCAATAAAATTTGAGGCCAAGTTAAGTGTTATTATGCAATTGAAATAAAAACATAATTTTACAATCCTGTGGTTCCACTCTTTGGACTACTTGAATTCTGACTCTGGCTACTGTTTTACATACCACCACCTTTCAAGTAATATCTGCTATGGTCGCTCATTCCCAATGGGGTTCTGTGAAAGAACCACGCCCACTGTCCCTCATGACATTTCCTGTGATCTGTGGTTCTGATGAGAAAACCCAGTTGAGAAAGGTCTCCATTCTGTGGTCCTGCTTAAATGTGCCAAAACTTAGAATGTTTTGAAGAGTATGATTTTTAAAATGGCAAAAACCTTAACCATTTCTATGTAAGTGTCCCAAAGTAGAGGATAATGGGGAAGATAGATTAAAATCTGAGGCTTGCTACAGAATCAAGTCTGAGGGCTCTATAGGACTTTAAAGGGTTATATCTCAACTTTAGCAAAGCTACATTCATACTGGAATGCACATTAAAAGACAGCACTCATTCCTATTTCTTGGGAAGCGATTCAACAACCAAAATCACTAAACGGTGAGCTCATTAAACCATTTTAAATTCTTTCCCATATTATTTAACCGCCCCTTTCAGGACATTGAATGGGCTTCACATTCCTCAGCTCAGCCACCCAGCAGTCTCAATTATTCACTCACACACTCATTTACTTAAATGGTTTTTATCACTTTGTATATGGAAGGTGCTGTGCCAGTGAACAAGCAGATAAGACCTAGCCCTACGGTGGGGAATGGACAGCTGAGAATCAGTGAGCAACAAGGAAGAAAAAAAGACTTCTGAACAGCCAAACCATTTATTTCTTGATCTCAGAGCCTTCACAGTGAAGGCCCTTAAATGATCAAGAAATGGTTGACTTAGGTATACTCAGTTTAAGAGGGTACAGAAATCTATAAAGCAATTTGGGAAAATTTAAGTGGCACAAGGTTCAAACTCAGAGAAGAATTAAGGGGTTACCTGCCAATCACATCCCTAGAGGTACCTGGACTACTGAGGTTTCAATATAATACAGAGTAGAGAAAAACATTGGTCACTGATATCTGAAATCAAGAAACTTGAACATTTTTTAGCCCCAAACCAGAACATACCTCCTGTAGATAAATGTAAATCTTCTTTCAAAAGTATAATTAAGTTTAATTATGGGTTTTATGTAGAAAATAGGGAAAGATGGATTTTTGAATGGCAGTTTAAACAAAGGTTGAAGAGCAATCAAGGTTTTAGAGTTTATTTAGAATGAGATGTATGACATTGACTGTTTTCTATAATTTTTAATATTTGCAGTTAACAGAAGACCTAATGACCTGAACATTTAAATTTCCACTATCACTAGGATCCTGGATGCTAATTCTGAGGGTTGAGATGGTTTGGGGTTCCTGTTTTCTGCCGATAGACTCCTTTCCTAGGAGACCATCTTATATACCTATTCCACCATGGCCCTTGGGCCAAGGGAACACAACAGTAAGATCCTTCCCAAATTTCTTAGCCACTAAGGGAAAGGGGTGTGTGTGTGTGTGTGTGTGTGTGTGTGTGTGTGTGTGTGTGCGCGCATTATGTTCAGAATATATACTTGTTCAGTGTGATAATTGTATATATAGAAAACTTTGTCTTTTAGAAGGAAAATCTTTCTACTCTTTCTCCCTATCTACTGCCTTTCTTACATATTTTTCAAGATGTGATTGGCTGATGTAGGGGAAAATTTCCCAACTATACTGACCCTTTGGGCTCTGTAAATAAGAGAAAAAAGAAGTAGCATTAGCGGCCTGCCCTGGTTTTGCCTTTTGCAGGAAGGAGGTGCTGTCCTGGTATGGGAGGTTGACCTCAGGGAAGATGAAAATAACCACGTGAATTATAGTCAGAATAAATAAGTGTGAGCAGGGAGTGGAGAAAAAACTGCAGTTAGTACATATCCTGAGATATCTTGGTTCCCCTCGGTTCCCCTTCATCACCTTTGCAAATACAGAGGGAAGGTGACTCCTGGACAATGGAAGTGTAGGAGTCCTGAAGCCAATGATCCCGAAACTAACTCTTAGAATTAAAAATATGCTCTTGGAAATAGATTATTACAAGCAAGTTACTTAATCGCTGTGCTTCATTTTGATATCTGAAAATGGGGTGAGAACCTGCCTCTCAGAGTTGTGGTGAGGATCGTTTCATTTCATTTTCTTCTCAATTCTGCTTTAAAATTTCTCTTCCTTAAAAGTTCCGTCTCTGTTTTTTGTATTCTCACTATAAAACTAAAGGTCGGATTACCTTCGTTTATTTATTTGCTAGCAGTTTTATTACATTTTAACATTTATTTTCTATTTATCTAGAATATTTGAAGTATTCTGATAGAAAAATAAAATTATACACTAGATACATGAATTTCAAGATAACGCTCTGGTGTATTCGGTGTTTCTTATGTTGCCTATAGTTTTTGTATGTAGGGGTATAAAATATATAAGGTAAAAGGAAAAGTGATACTGGATAAAAGAACCAGGTTTCTAACTACAAAAATGTTTTGTTTCATGTTGGGTGGGTTTATGGAAGGGAAAGAGTACCTCTGTCAGAAGCAATTTGACTGTATATAAACAAAATGGAACTCAAAGGGTGTATACATTTAAGTTATCTTATATTAGGCTTAACACTTACTGGTGTCTTATTTTGTTATTGTACCTTTCAAAATAACAACTTAGAGTCTTAGAAAAAAACAATTAGAGAAAGATGTGAGTTGGATTAGAATCTGGCTAGATGATTTTTAAAATAAAAACAAAGATGCATTTCATGTGAATTATTTTCTTTTCACATAGCTAAAAAAGGTTGGTTTTTCACTCTACGAGGAATCTGGGGCAAGGCAGATGAGAGCAGTGTCCTCTTGGGATAAGAGTCTTGGGGTAGGAATCAAGGTTCAACTTAGGTTTAAGTTTAGAGCTGGGGAAACAGTGAATGCAGTGGTTAGGGGTACGCCCCTATAGTTGGACTGCAAGGCCTTAGGAAAGTTGCTGAATCATTCTGGGCCCACCCTGGGCTGAAACGACCTGATGGCATCACAGTTGCTAGAAGAGTGCCTGTCTGTGTCACAGAACAGGCATGCAGTTCACATTATCATTACTGTCATCATCCCATCATCTGGGCAGTGCCCCCAAACTAGTGTAAGATTTTTCCCAAACCCCCAAACCCTTCCTAAGCCTTGGTTTTACTCTCTGAATCAGAAGATTGTAGTACTTGACACTCCTTCAGAGAGATGTCCAGGGAATACATAGACACCTTTATGTATCCTTAAGTATCTGGGACGGGAGGAATTACAGACACCTAAACCATTACTATATTTTTCCTCAAAAGAATAACAGCTTTTGATAACTGAGTCAGCAGATGTGTTTCAGGGGACTTAGAGTTCATAAACATAATGTCAAAACTCTAATATTAATGTTTCTGTGAGAGAAACAAGAAAGAGAAATACATCTGGGGTATAAACTCAGAAAGGCAAGGCTAATTAAAATGCTGGTGCTATCGAGTCATGATTATCGGTGTGTTTGTACTTTGCTAATGATGTTAAACCATGAAGCCTGTGAGATCTTGTGTTGCAGTGTGGTTTGGCCCTAGAGTTCTTGCATGCTAACCTAAGGTAGAAGATTAGCCTGTTTGCATGCAGCCGGATGCTGCTCCTGACGTGAAGCATGTTCTGGGAGGTTGACCCAATCCCCCTTGGCTGAGTTCTTCCCCAGTCCTGTCTGTGGCCTCATTCACCGTGGTACGTGTATAACTACCTTCATCATTTTCGTTTCACTAACCTGAACGATCATTCTTCAGCTTAGCAATGTGCTGAAATGTGTGGTACACGGATTCACCTAAACCTGCATCTTTATCTTTCTGATTTCTTTAGATATTAGGTTGAAAAAACTTACTGATGAACGAGAATGCTTATTGGAACAGGTAACAGTCTTTTTATTACTTTAAATTCTTGAACAGAGCCCTGAAACCACCTTCCCATCCTTCTTACTTGCTCAGAAAACCCCTATTCCGTACCTGAAAATAATTATCAGGCCAACTGGTGTTCTTAATATTTTTATCCAAATAGAACATCATAAGTCATTTGAGGTTTAATAAGGAAGTCTCAAAGACTCAATGCCAGGAACTGAATTTGGTCCTTTTTACTGAATTGTTGCTTAAAATAAATATTAATGTAGGGACCTAGATTAACCATTAAGAGGCAAAGGCATTACTGAGACATTGCAAACAGCACTTCTCTTACTTCTGCTTGTCCATAAAAGTCAGTTTTGTACTCTTTCAGTGATCAGTACCCCTTTCTGGCAGATATTTCTTTGTTATAGCTGATCAAAGTTGTTTTAACAATGGTTTATCTTCATTGCTCTCTCCTATCTCAAGAAATACTAAAAAGCTATCCTTTTTTAAAATGCAGCATAGTTGTTAAATCAATCTACAACCACTTTGTAAACTGTTTTCCTTCATATGCCTAATCAAATGTATTTACTTTACTTTTTTCTCTCCTGTTGAAATTTCTTTCAAAATTGAAGAAAGCATTAAATATGGTGGGAAGATTCTCTTGAAGTTCCTGTGATCTTATAGAAATATGTGTCATGCTGGGCACAGTGGCTTATACCTGTAATCCCAGCACTTTGGGAGGCTGAGGTGGGAGGATCACTTGAAGGCAGCATTGCAAGACAAAAATTAAAAATAAAATTTAGCTGGGCACAGTGGTACACACTTGTAGTCCTAGCTACTTGGGAAGCTGAGTCAAATGGATTGCTTGAGCCCAGGAGTTCAAGGCAGTGAGCTATGATCATGTCACTGCACTCCAGTGGGTGACAGAGCAAGACCCTGTCTCTAAAAGTAGCATATTCCACTGGAATTCTGTACTTTAAAGCATCATGCACTGATGGTTTGTATTTAATTAGGGGTCTGCTATGTAGGGGTAGGAAGGCAGGTGACCACCTACAACCGTTCCTCATAGATTGAAAATGAAGCATAAAAAGCTCAGGAAGACTCCCCATTAAACACCAGAAAATTCTACAGTCAAGGCTGTTAACTGCCATTCTGACTATATGAATTTGTTACATGCTGAGTACTACACTGAATTCACATGAATGAATGAGGTGTGACATTGTATTAGGTATTATAAGTAATCTAGAGATGATTTGAAGTGTATAGGAGAATGTGCATGGTTATATGCAAATTATACACCATTTTATAGAAGGGACTTGAGAATCCTCAGATGGTCCCAGAACCAATCCCCCACGATACTGAGGAATGTTTTATCTCTCTTGGAGAGAGGAAGGCTATGTAGAGACCAACTCCCTGAAGGCTGGCAAATTGCCCCTGAGCTTGACCAGATTCTGTGAAAAAGCACAGGGTTTTGTTGGGGATTTAATTATAATACCTCTGAGCCTGGAAGGCTCCAGGTAGCCTTTTCTGGTTTCTTAGTGAATGCAGCAAAGGTTAATAACACCATGACTTACTAACTCTCAGATACTCACTTAAAGTATTTTATGTACAACCTCCTCCTGAGCCTGAGAGAAATTTCAACTTTTGAACTAACTTTCACCCAGAGTTACAAAATAATTCATGCCTGATGCTGTAGAAATTCATTTTTGTTCATTGTACAAGGAATTATATTATTTTCTGGGAAGAGAAATAACTGGCAGAAAGTTTTTTATTTGTTTATTTGGGTTAGTGTCTTTATGAAAGGGAGAGAGACCCTGTCTGGCTTATGGACTGTAAGGTGGATTGTAACTTTTTACTACATTTCTCTCATGTTGAATTATGTAATCCCTGTCACTCTGGCATCCTGGAGATGCACTAAATAACTGCAAGGCAATGACCAATTGCATTTCTGGGGTGTTTTTACTTTACATGCTGCTTCCTTCCTGATAGCTGGCTCTATATTCAGCTTTTCAATCCCATTTAAAATAGAGAACTTAACATATTTTACCGGTGGGTGTTTTCAGATTAAGAAACTCAAAGGACAGCTGGAGGAGAGACAGAAGAATGGTAAACTAGACAATCTTCGATCTGAAGATGATGTCTTGGAAAATGGGACAGACATGCATGTCATGGATCTACAAAGTAATTGCCAATTCTTGTGTAGAATTTCACATGTACTGCTTTTATTGTACTTGTGCTGAAGGAGAAAAACTATCATGGCAAAGAATACATGGTATTCCCCTACATCCACCCAAAAACCCTTGAATACAAAAGCACAAAGATGTTTCCTTGTGGGACAGAACAAGGATGGGTAGGTGGACAAAACAAGGGCGTTTTTATCTGAGCCTGTGAAATAGAACAGGTGCCCAAGAATATGCACCAGGTTGATATGATCATAAGAAATGCTGGAAGAAACTTTACTTTGCTGGATACAACAGCCTTTTCACCTGCTCATTGTATGAAAAAATTGAAGGATATTTTTTATGCCAATAAACCAGAAACAGGCTTAATGGAGATAAAATTATGCCCAGTCTCTCTCCCTCCTTTCCCCTACCCCCACCACTTCTTTGTCTTCTTCACTCATAGGCACTCTCTTGCCTGGGGTCTCCTGCCCCCATGCACAAGGGCATGACGGCACTTTCCCAGCCTGGGTTCACAGGGGAGAGCACTTTCTCCCATTCTTGGCTCTCTGGCAGGTTGTGGAGGCACCGGCCAGAACTAACAGATTTGTGAGATGATTTTAAAGTAAGGACTGGTTCCCTTAACTATTGTTTTAACACTTGAAAAGCCCAGGAGCTTAACAAATTTTCCTTCTCTTTCAACCTTTAGGGGATGCCAACAGACAGATCAGCGACCTCAAATTTAAACTTGCAAAATCTGAGCAAGAGATAACTGCATTAGAACAAAATGTACGTGTACACTTTGTAAGCAATAACGGGCAGCTAAGCTGATGATTAACTGAAGTTTTACTTGCTAGAAATAGCCCTGAACGGCTGAGGACAAAAATAAGCAGAGATTTTTTAGAACCAAAAAAAGGTCCTGAAGGGGATAAGTTAAGACAACAAGTCACTCAATTTCTTTCTTACAGAGAGAACAAGTAAGAAAGATAGATATTAGGATTTAGGTTGTTATAATAGATACTAATCCTTTATGAACAACAGTGAGTTGTAGAAAATAGCTAACTAATGTGGCTTGGGAGTTGTTCTTTTTTTCTCTTTAAAAATAATTTACTGATTAACAAACACTTCATGCCAGGATGTCCCTCTTTCCTGGATTTTCAACTTTTCTCCCACAGCCAGGCCAGCTCTCCCTGGAGGCTAGATACAGGGCACATCCTGCCTCTACCATGCTGGGCCCTGGGGCAACTTGTATTCTGCCCAGAGGGAGAGGAAAAAAACAGGTCCTTTCCTCCTCAGTTGTGGGCATACTTGGCTGGAACTCTTTGGAATGTTTATAGAAACAAAAATGAGAAGAGTATACCTAGAAATGTTCTACAAAGCATGCTTTTGATCGCAGCAGTTAATGTATCTGGCAGGCCTTCACTGCTGCCATCATTCATCTCAGAACCTTGACTGGGGAATGCCATGCCAGAGCCTCCTGCTTTCACTCCTCATCCTATCCTTTCCTGCTTCCCACCCCACCACCCTGGGAGAGATTAGACTGGAGCTGAGGTCCTGGTGGAACCTGTGCCCTACCAGTGTCATTCTGCGATGCACCATTTTTCAACAGAAAGGGAGAGAGAAGCAAAGCAGCAAGGGCACCGGTACCATGGAAACCACCCTTGTGGGCAGGAATCAGAGGAAACATGTCCCTATTGGTGTCAGCACTGGGTCACTCAGGAATATGAGCAAGTAGCTTGCTTAGTTAGACCTTGTAAAATAGTCCAAAATGTTCTATCATAATTATGTGTATGGTGTATGCTCCCATTTATTAAATCAAACCCTTTGATCTCAAATATGTTAAAGCAATTGAAGAAAGAAAACAGGCCTATGACTTTATACGTGTGGTTTTTTTCTCCCTTTTAGGTAATACGGTTAGAGAGTCAAGTATCGCGTTATAAATCAGCTGCTGAAAACGCAGAAAAAATAGAGGATGAACTTAAGGCTGAAAAACGGAAACTCCAAAGAGAGGTAAATTTCCTAGGCTATTTCTAGGAAAAGAATGGGTAATAAATGTCCTTCTAGTTAGAACAGTACAGGAGGATTTCCTACCAGTATAATTGCCACTGCCATTTCAAACCACCTTGAAGTGCTGGCGTCTTAGTAAAGGAAGTTGTGGTTCAAGCCAGTTAGGAGCTAAAGCGAGACCATCATTGGCATTAACTAGTTCAGCTGTCACTTTTGAGTATCTCCTATAGGACTCGTCCGTGAACGTCAAGCAAATGAGATAAAGGAAAGGCCAGGTCTCTTATGCTCTATATATTTGGAGTCATACGGGGTGAGCCTGGGTAGAGGAACCAGAAGCAGTGGTCTACTGTGGCCAAGAGCCAGGTGTGGCACAGGGGTGAGCCCAGAACTGTCTGCAATCAGCCCTTGGAAAGTGCCCTTGAGAAGCCATGCTGCTCTCATGCTACCTGCTGGTCACACCTGCAAATTACTGTGCTTCCAATCTTTTTTAAATTTTTATTTTAAAGATGTGGGGTACAATTCAGGATTAGGTATACAAATGGTCATTGTACAGGTAAAGTCTGGGGCCTCACTTTGGACTCCACGAACTAGTTTGAGATCAGGTACCCTTATTGATGAAATGTGCCCGCCCCCCCTCCCGCCCCAGCAGTTTCCCACTACTGCCAATCCCTTTCTTATAGTATTATGATAATTGTTCAGGGTCCACTTATGAGTGAGAATATGTGGTACTCAGTTCCTTGTTTCTGTGGTAGATCACTGAGTATTATAGACTCTGAGTCCATCCAAGTTGCTGCAAAGTTCATAATTTTGTCCTTCTTTACACATATTTTACCTTAATGAAACACTTGGCAAAGTTGTTAGTACAACAAATATTTATAGCATCTATTGGGTACCTGGCATGGGTCTGAGTGCTGGGGATACAGCTATGACCTTAACAGACAAAAATCCCTTCCTTCTTAGAACCTACACTCTGGAGGAAGGAGGTCAACAATAAAAGTTTCCATATATTGCATCACTATTCACAATAGCAAAAACATGGAACCAACCATGCTGCCCATTGAAACTGGACTGGATAAAAAAATGTGGTACATATGCATGATGGAACATTACACAGCCATAAAGAAGGACAAACATATGGACTTCGCAGCAACTTGGGTAGATTTAGAGTTTATAATACTCAGTGATTTATCACAGAAACAAAGAACTGAGTACCACATGTTCTCACTCATAAGCAGACCCTGAACATTTACCATAATACTACAAGAAAAGTATTGGCAGTAGCAGGATACTGCTGTGGGTGGGTACCTGATCTCAAACCCTGCAAAGTGGGGACCAAAGAGAGGCCCAGACTTTACTTGTATGATGACCACTTGTATACCTAATCCTGAATTGTATCCCACATCTTTAAAAAAAAAAAATTACCATATGCAGGTAGTGGCTGGGGGGTGTGGTCATTACCAGGCCAGAGGCAGTTTTAGGTAGGCAGCCAAGGAAGACTTCCCTACTCGTGACATCTAAGTGTAGGCTTGAAGCTGGTCAGGGAGTGAGCCAGTAGAATTTAGAGAAAGGCTTTCTGTGCAAATGGATGAGTAAATGCAAAGAGAGCTCCAAGTAGAAATGGTTAACAGGAGAGGAAAAGGAGGCAGCAGTCAGAGTGTCCCTGGGCAGGTGAGGTAGGACCCTTGAGGAAATGGACAGAACTTGGTCTCTTTCTGTGAGTAAAGTGGGAGCTACTGCGGGGTTTTGAGCAGAAGAGTGGCATACATTGATTTATGTTTTAATAGGATCCCTCTGGCTACTTTTGTGTTGAGACCATATGAGAGAGAGAGTATAGGGATGAGAAGGTGATGATGCCCTTCCTGGTAAGAATTGATGGTCATCCTAATGTGGTTTCTGCTGCTTCTCTTACTGCCCTGACTCCCAGGCTCTGTGGACCTAGCTCCCATGTGTGACCATCTTGGCCTCAGGGATTCCTACTTTGGTTTCTGGCTGCAGAAATCTTGTTCCTAGCTACCTAAGGCTATGGGGGAACCTCTGCCAATTGGTCTAGGTTCAGCTCTTGTTTGTTTGTTTGTCTCACTCACCTTTTGTGAAAACATCGGGATCCCTAAGAGTGTGCCCTGTCTGAGGTTCAGTTGTTCTGGAGAAGAAGGTTCCCTAGTTACTCATGATGCAAGTATCATGTGCCTTGCACTACTTTTTAAATTAAGACATACACATGCACACACACGTATGTATGCATATAGTTTTCGGATTTTAAGTGGTCTTTGTTATCATTATATTTTTCAGTAGGATTGAAATTTGGCAACACAGAACCCTGTTATATGGGAGGAAGTTCCTCAAAGCTCACTTCCTTTCCTCTGTTTCAGCTCCGCTCTGCATTGGATAAAACAGAAGAGCTCGAGGTGAGCAACGGCCATTTAGTGAAGCGTTTGGAAAAAATGAAAGCAAATAGGAGTGCACTCTTGTCCCAGCAGTAAATACTGGCCAGCTCTGAACAGGCAACTGGTTGGTGACTGGAGAGCATTGTTTCATAGGCTTTTCTCTGTCCTGTCTGGGAGCGCTGCTTCTTCCCCTGCCTTCTGAGAGAAGAAGACTGTGGTGAGCTTGGCTCTTAGGTGCCATGACCCACCTGAGGGAGCCCCAGCAGCCACCAGATGCCTCTGTCTGCAGACCCCTTGCCCAGGCTGGGGCCAACACTCAGAACCTGCAGGGTACTTCATAAGCACACAGGGCCTCAAGAGAGCTTTGTATCTGATGGCACAGCAGCCTCTGAATGCCACTGAAAATGGTGATCAAAGTAAAGATTAAGGTGGGACTTGAGTTTTCTTTTCATGTGTCTTGCTGAAGATTAAGGGGGAAATGTTACAGTTTTGGGACTTCCTTTCATGGCAGAATCTACAATTTGAGCGACTACAGTAGTATCTCTTAGTCTACGCTTTTCATACACAAAACACTGTGGAACCACAAGCCATTACCAAGCAAAACTCTTTCACTGGAAACAAGGGGGGATGGTCTAGA
The DNA here is from genome assembly GCA_963574415.1 of Tarsius wallacei. NCBI lineage: Eukaryota > Metazoa > Chordata > Mammalia > Primates > Tarsiidae > Tarsius > Tarsius wallacei. Next base: position 6,205 of record CAUYQG010036350.1, on the reverse strand, counting down.
AGTAAAAGTGACCTTAAGAAGACTCTTTACAGGCAACAAATGAAGCTTTTCTAAGGGATTTTTGCAACAGTTCAGTCATAAGAATACTTTTTTCCAGGGTAATTAGGCAATAGCTTCACTGAAGATGACAGCTTTTCATTTGCATTATTTAATCCTTATATTTGGAATTGAAGTTGTTAACTTCTTTTTAAAGAATGTACTATTAGGAAAATAAAAAATGAAATGTTGAAAGATTTTAGCAATGTGGTTTTTACTTTTTCTAACTGAGAAAGATCTTTAACTGATTTCATATTAATTATTCAGTATATTCTGGGTCTTTTCATTTGTTAATGTGTATCAAATCATTTGTCTTTCCCTATTTAAAAAATTCTGCGTATTCACAGAATTGGTGCATTTAGAATAAAGTAAACTGAAGAAGTAGGAGATAGAGACAGTGACAATATCATTAAAGACAAAAGTTAAAAAGTTTGACTACTTGCTGATTTTTAATTACTCTTTTTTATATGTTTCAAATATAGCTGGTTAAGCAGACTAGGCTTTCAGGATATTAGCAAGTAGATGCCAAGACAGTATCATCCAAACCATATCTAATCTTAACACAAGGAGAATACTGCAGTGAGGATGTGAATTCACGGTATATATAATTAAGAAAATGCTCCCAATATAGGGCTAGCGGTCACCAGGGTCCATCTCCCATAACTATATGGATTCAGGATATACACAGCTGTACTTCATTAGGTACAAGATGAATTTTTATCTCTTTGTGCAGAGAATATTTGCTACCACATTGGGAGGCAAACATGTTACAGAGTGCCAGGAGCTGTCACTGGCAAGTAAGAAACCATGGGCCAGGACCCGCATTGCACCATATGAACAGGAAGAAGAAAAGAAGCTTCCAGGACCCTCTCCTGACCATATCAGGCCAGCTGGTGCAGATCATTGTCTCATCCTTAAGGTTTCTTCCACAACATCTTAATACAAATGTGTTTAACCAGGAAAACATCTATATAGCTCACAAGTAATGCGAATAGCAAACACTCATATAGCACCTAGAGATGCCTGGTCATATTCTTACACTTGTAAGTATTTTCACTCATTTAGTTTTCACATATTTTTCACCCATTTAATTTGAACAAAACGGCCGGACTCAGTGGCTCAGCCTGTAATCCCGCGCTTTGGGAGGCCGAAGTGAGTGAATTGCCTGAGCCTGCGGGTTCGAGACCCACCTGGGCAACTTGGCCAGACCTCATCTCTACAATAAATCAAAAAAATTAGCCGGGTGTGGTAGCACATGCCTGTAGTTCCAGCTACTTGGAAAGCTGAGGTGGAAGGATCACTGGAGCCCAGCAGGTCGAGGCTGCAATGGCCGGGAGCGGCCACCGCACTCCAGTCTGGGTGATAGAGTGAGGCTCCAACTCAAAAAAAAAAAAAAAATTTGAACAAAACTCTATGAAGTAGATGCTGTCATTAAGTCCATATTACAGATGAGGAAACCTGGGCCCAGGGAGGTTAGTTGGTCAAAAGTCTCAACAGCTGGTAAGTGCAGGCCTGCAAAATATCAATTCACAGTTGTCTCACCTGCCCTGAGAAGATGATGTTTTCCAAATCAGTGGCTCTGAGGAAGTCAAGCCTTCAGCCTCTACCTTTCCCACTAATCCTTATGGAAAAAGAAAATCAATGTTAGACACATTTCCTAATCCAGAGGAAGCTAGAACACTATTTTTATAAGTTTTTAGTAGGATAAAACTTTTCTTGCAGATGTAACTACTGGGAATTTATCGCTGAGTTTTTTTATCCTTGTTACTCAGCATTTCTCAACCTCAACACTACTGTCATGCTGAACTGGATCAGTCTTGGTTGTTGCAGGTAGATATCCTGTGCACCAGAGGATGTTGAGCAGCATCCCTGAGCTCTACCCACTAGATGCCAGTAGATCCTACTCCCAATCATGACAAACAAAAATGTCTGCTGAAGGGTACAAAAGTGCCCCCCAACTCCATTGAGAACCAGTGGTCTAACCTGAATTAGAAGATTCAGAAAAGAGATGATTGAAAACTTGCACCAGGATAGGATCCCTGTTGTATGTTTCCTACAAATTGTTTCCATTTTTAGAAATGAAATGGCATAGAGAAGCCCACTCGAGACATCATCAATGAATAACATAAATCAAATGCAGTTCAGAATTGCAACTATTTTAGAGTTCCTATTTTAATAGTCAAAATGTTGATTAAAGAATCAAAAGTTTCTGTTGATATTTTTGAAAATATATGTTATTTTGTAAATATGGATTTCTGGTTTCTGCAGTGCTGAGTTTTTCAGGAATACCAGACAAATACCCACCTTAATGAGGCTGTGGTCTTCAGGCAGAGAACAGCCATGCACACATGGCCATAGCAGAAAATAGAAGATGGTGAGGTGCGGAAGTGCCAACTGTAAGCTTAGGTGGAGCCATCCAGGTGCACGTTTTCAAACTGGGCACAAGCATCTGTTGTTTTTCTCTACATGACCCTAGCCAGATGTAACACATGTGTTCACATGCCTGCCTGGATATCTAAAAAGGATAGAGCTGAAGTCTACTGACCTCCATGGCTCTACTGCAACCACATTTAGGGAGCACTTACTCCCCAGTGTTGAAGATGCTTGAAAATTTAGAAGATCCCAGCTCAGTGGTCAGAGGCTCTGCCCTTATGCCCAAGAGCCTGCAGGACTAGCTTCCAATAGCTCGAGGACCAGCCAGTGCCTCAGAATTCCAGCCCTTGTTCTTGCTGCCATGCCCCTTGATGCTGCTGCCAGACCACAGGCAGGGGTGCATCTGTGTGTGTGGCTGGCTCCCCAACTCCCCCATGCTTCTTTCTTTCCCTTCTCTGCCAAAACAGCCCAGATCACATGTGGATGGCTCCTTCCTGGTCCCCAGGCACACCAAATGCTAAGCAGGACCTGCACTCCACTGGCCCCAGGTTAAGTTGCACTGCCTGTGGCTGGATTTGTCTCCCTTTCTAATTGCCTGTCCCCATGGGTGGCATAGAAACAAGAACACGACTTGGAAAAAGAGTTTTGAACTAGAAATATTTGAAGCTATATGTTAATACCTCCTAAATTCCAAGAGGTTCCTATACTGAATTTCGATGTGGGAGGCAACAATAATGAAGGGTTCTTTGGATTTGTGTTTATCCTTCACCCCTAGCCTTCTGAGCCCACCACCACCATGATGGACACCCAGGTGCACACTGAGCTCTGCCTTCTGATAACAGCACCCGTGTCTAATTCTCTGTGACTTTGTACAAATTGTAGCCCCACCCCCGATTCAGATGTGTTGATTTTTTTCCCTCCTTGAGCTTCTCTCATTTAGTTTCCCCAGCTGCCAGCATGTTGACATTAGAGAAAGGCCACCTCTCTTTCACCACTCTGACTTACATGGATTTTCTTAGTCTGCCTCAGCCAGGCTGGGATTTGATATTTCTATATCAAAAATTTTAAATCCATTCCTAAAAATATAGGTGTAGGCCGGGTAGAATGGCTCGTGCCTATAATCCCAGCACTTTGGGAGGCCGAGGTGAGAGGACTGCCTGAGCCCATGGGTTCGAGACCAGCCTGGACAACTTGACAAGACCTCATCTCTACAATAAATCAAAAAATTAGCCAGGCATGGTGGTACGTGCCTGTAGTTCCAGCTACTTGGAAGGCTGAGGTTGAAGAATCGCCTGAGCTCAGCAGGTCAAGGCTGCGGTGACTGTGAGTGTGCCACTGTACTGAAATTCAGCCTGGGTGACAGAATGCGACTCCAACTCAAAAACTAAAACTAAAAATAAATATATAGGTCCAATTTGATTCAAATGCTGTAAAAGAACAAAACAATCATTGTTCTCTCCTCTCATGGACTATTTGGGCAGTTTGAGAGGTAGGATATATAAAAAGAGAAGCTGCCTAGCTTCTGTTTTACCAAATACTTTAAAAAATCAGATCCAGAAAAATTGCTCTAAGTACCAAGATTTAGCACAGTTGAGATTTAGCAAAGTAGAATACGGGAGAATGCAAGTGTAAATGCATTGATATTTCCACAGAAGGAGCAAGTTTGTAAACAAAAAATATGTGGAACAATCTGAGTTAGATCTGCTAAATCTCATCTCAGAAAAGGTAGTTGCCTCAGCACAAACAGCTGAGTCAGAACTGTTGCCAGAAATGTTTTTTTTAACACCCAGGAATCTTTTCTGTGTTAGAAGCAGATGTCTACTATGATTTTTAAAATATAATATTTTTGTTTTTACCCTAAACACCTATTGTGTATATGTGTTTCCATGATTTTATCAAGAATGACTTTACAAATTTACTGGAAGATGGCCTCTCTGTAGTTTATTATAATTCACTAAATATTGATCAAGTACTTATTCAAGCATTAGGAATACAGCATCCTATTCCAGTGGGGAATGCAGAAAATCAACCTGTAAATAGTAAGTGAATAAGATACAGATAATGAAAGGTGCTATGAAAAAAGTTGAAAGCAGGTAGTAGGATAAAGAGTAAACTAGTATGTGTGTAGTCAGGAATGTGTAGGTAATAGGGACAGCTTCATGGAATAGGTCAGTGGTTCCCAACATTTTTGATATCAGAGACTGGTTTTGTGGAAGACAATTTTTCCACAGACCAGGGTCGGGGAAATGAGTTGGTAATGATTCAAATGCATAACATTTTTTTTTTTTGAGTTGGAGTCTCACTCTGTCGCCCAGACTGGAGTGCAGTGGCCGCTCCCGGCCACCGCAGCCTTGACCTGCTGGGCTCCGGCAATCCTTCAGCCTCAGCCTTCCAAGTAGCTGGAACTACAGGTGCGCTCTACCATGCCCGGCTAATTTTTTTGATTTATTGTAGAGATGAGGTCTGGCCAACTTGCCCAAGCGGGTCTCGAACCCGCGGGCTCAGGCAATCCACTCACCTCAGCCTCCCAAAGGCGCGGGATTACAGGCTGAGCCACCCAGCCTGGCTTAAATGCATAACATTTATTGTGTACTTTTTTCTATTATTATTATATTGTAATATATAATGAAATAATTATACAACTCACCGTTAAAAAAAAAAAGGCACAGACAGAAATGGTAAATAAGCTGGGCTCGGTGGCTCAGCCTGTAATCCCCGTGCTTTGGGAGGCTGAGGTGAGTGGATTGCCTGAGCCCACTGGTTCGAGACCCACCTGGGCAACTTGGCGAGACCTCATCTCTACAATAAATCAAAAAAATTAGCTGGACGTGGTAGCGTCAGCCTGTAGTTCCAGCTACTTGGAAGGCTGAGGTGGAAGGATTGCCAGAGCCCAGCAGGTCGAGGCTGCAGTGGCGGGGAGCGGCCACTGCACTCCAGTCTGGGCGACAGAGTGAGACTCCAACTCAAAAAAAAAGAAATGGTAAATAATGGGCAGGCCACTCACAGACTAAAATAAGTGTCGAATTCTGACTTAAAGCCTGCCTCCAGATGCAGCTGTACAATTGAAGTACATCAACTCAGTTGCCACTTACCGATAGGGTTTTGCTATGAGTCTGCAAGCGATTTATTACGGTCTCTGTGTAGTCCAACCTCACTGCTAATGTTAATCTGTATTTGTAGTTGCTCCCCAATGCTAGCATCACCACCCCAGCTCCACCTCAGATCTAAGCTAATTTCATAAGAATTCTCATAAGAATCACACAACCTAGATCCCTCTCACGGTTCACAATAGGGTTCACACTTCTATGAGAATCTAATGCTATCACTGATCGGACTGGAGGCGGAGCTCAGGCAGTAATGTGAGTATTATAATAGGGAGTGACTGTGAGTACAGATGAAGTTTCACTCATTTGCCTGCCACTTTCCTCCTGCTGTATGACCTGGTTCCTAATAGGTACCAGTCCATGGCCCAGGGTTAGGGACTCCTGTCATAGGTGATATTTAAACTAAAACTTGAGGAAGAAAAATTTTGGCCATTGGAATGTCTAGAGCAGCAATGTTCAATGGAAACATAATGTGGCCAGGCGCAGTGACTCAAGCCTCTAATCCAAGCACTTTGGGAGGCCGAGGTGAGGGCATTGCCTGAACCCAGGGGTTTGAGACCAGCCTGGGTAACTTGGTGAGATCTCATCTCTACAATAAATCAAAAAATTAGCCAGGTGTGGTAGCGTGTGCCTATAGCTCCAGCTACTCGGAAGGCTGAGGAAGAAGGATCGCCTGAACCCAGCAGGGCAAT
>CAUYQG010036344.1:0-68452 GCA_963574415.1 Tarsius wallacei | reverse complement strand
TTGGTGGCTCAGCCTATAATCCCGTGCTTTGGGAGGCTGAGATGAGTGGATTGCCTGAGCCTGTGGGTTCGAGACCCGCCTGGGCAACTTGGCGAGACCTCATCTCTACAATAAATCAAAAAATTAGCCGGGCGTGGTAGCACGCACCTGTAGGTCCAGCTACTTGGAAGGCTAAGGCGGAAGGATCACCGGAGCCTGGCGGGTCAAGGCTGCGGTGGCCGTGAGCGGCCACTTGCACTTCAGTCTAGGCGACTGAGTGAGACTCCAACTCAAAAAAAAAAAATCCTTACACATACACACACACGCACACACACACACGCAGAGAGAGAGAGAGAGAGACAGAGAGAAAGAGAGAGAGAATATGTTTGCAACAATTATCCCTGGAGATTTTCTTCAAATTATCCCCTGAAGAACACAGATCCATGTGCTATACACAGCATGGAGGATGTTTCCATGTGTTTGCTTCAGTTCTTACGGAGTGACTGACTCTAAGCCAGTCAAAGAGAACTAATCAGCCACATCTACCTTTCCAGGCAGGTAGCTGGGATACATGAGTCTCTCGGGGACCTGGAAAGAGAATTGCACTTGAGTATGTAGTCTTGGAAAATGCAGTTCAACTGTGCAAATATTTGCTTGGCCTCTCCATGCTTCAAGAAGTATCCCCAAGGATGCTTGCTATAGAGGCCAGTGGAGCAGCTGAGGTGGTCTTGCTCTGGTTTTCTTTCCTGAGCAAGCACTTCACAGTTGCCTGACACTTTGAATCATGTAAACCATAAAATTAACAATGGTCCAAAAGATCAAAGGCCAAATATGCCATTACAAAGTAAGTAATAGTACACAGGTCTCATTTCTGGCATGGCGAGTGAATACCTTAAACTAAGCAGGAAAATAAAGACCTGGTTGAGTACATCTCCCCCCAACCTCCTAGCAGGAGGCATAAGCCACCCCCCAAAATTTTGGAAACGAATTAAGAATTATGGCAGTTACTTACTATCCAAAAATAAAATCTCCAAACAAACTAAAAAATAGAATTAATATTTTTGAGGACCTGAAAATATTTTAAAATAAAGGTTATGCTGATTTTTAATTATAATATACCCAAGTGAATATATAAAAGTTATCCTCATAAAATATATATAGCTATACTTCTTTTGACATCCAAAATGGCCGGTTGTGAAGAGAAAGCATATGGCGTGTTTACATCTGCCAACTCTCAGTTCCAATTCTAGGAGATTTTTATGACTGGAAAACACAGTATGTAATGAGCAAATGTATTATTAAACTAAGCATAGCTTTGGGTGCTTACTGCTAAGGGAAAAGCTCAAGTAAATAAAGTGAGAAATTATTTCACACTAAATAAAACCTTCAGCAGACTTCATAAATCTTCTCCCTGCCCCCAGAAAGTCCATATCTGTTCCCAGCAACACATTCTGACAGCAGCACATGCCAAGCCTTGCATAACACGCACTGCATTTGGGAAGATGCATGGTTCGAACCTGCTCTGGAGTTGTTGCTGAGTTCTCATCATGGTAGGAACGGCACTGACATGCCAGGAGAATCCCATGTGCAGAAAGGAGCCAACCTAAAGGGGTCCAGGTCATGGATTGATTCATCCACCAACCGAAACCATTCCATTCAGTGTGGTGTGGGAGCACCATGAGACACAGCCCCCTAGGATGCTGACACTCTACCAGACAGATAATGAGTGAATAAAATAAAATGCATGAGTAAAAATAAGACGCTCAAGCTAATAGCACAGTGAGCACATGTGGAGCCCTTTTTCTGTGCCTGTTCATGGCCAAGTGCTTTGTAAGCATTGGCCTATGCTAAGCTCTCGTCCCAAGCCCTGTGAGGTGGGAGGTGCTCCTCTAAGGTCTGACTATTGGAAAGCTGAGTAAGAATCCTAGACCTGCTTCTAGAAACTCTACAAGCTTCAACTTGTCTTTCTATAGCCCGTTTTCTAACTTCCTGTATTTGCCTCACATGTATTTTTGTAAGGTGCTTTAAATCACTTTGGAACATATGATAACTTTACAAGAACTTGTTTACTACATTTTTAACATGTCTGAACTTAAGCTCTTTATCATTTCTCCAAATCTGTTTCTTTTCTGCATTAGGCTATTTTGGTTAATACAGCTCCAGTTCCCAGAGCTCAAACCCTATTGTTGTCTTTGCTGAGTCCCTTATGCCTTCCAGGCTGTGTGTCCCCACCCTGCCTGATAACGTACTAGTCACTGTCCATTCCTCCAGCAGTCTCTTTCTGGCTCTTTCTCTTATTTACATTCCCACTACTGTCATCCTGGGCAGTACATAGTACATTGAAAACCTGGAATATGGAAATATTCTTCCAGTTGGTCTTCCTCTTTTCACTCTGTTTCCCTGTAAACCATTATAAATGCTATTACCCTAATTAGCTTCCCAAGGTAGGGTACTTTTCATATCAACCCTCTTATCAAACCTTGGGTTGCACTTTGTGTATATCCCATCATTTATCCATCCATGCATCTACTCACTCATTCATCTATTTCTCTATCTATCCATCTATCCATCATTTATTCATCCATCCATTCATCTATCTACCCATCCACCAACCCTCACATTCATCCATCCATCTATTCCTCATTTATTCACCCGTCTATCCTCCTATTTACTCGCCCACACACTCATCTATTCATCCATCCATACACCCATCCACCTACCTACCCATCTACTCATTCAGCCATCTATACACATCTCTATCCACAGAAGTATTATTGAGCCCCTTTTCTGTGTCAGCCCAGAAATGAGTAATTTACATGCATTCACTCGTTCTTTACCTACTTCCCAATCCTGTGAGGAGGATGTATCTCCTCTCTTGAAGAAATAGGCAGTGATGAGTACTTTATTGGGTAGATTAGAAAAATAAATCCTGGAAAGTACAAGTGACTCAGCAAGGGGTTTGAGTTCTAGAGGACTGGAGCTACCACTAACCAACATAGGAAAACCAGAAAAGATGCAGATTTGGGGAAATTAATAATAGCTTTGTGTTGCAACATGTTGGATTTAGTCAATAAGTCCTTGTAAAAGTAAATTCAAACTTTGGGGAAGGACTGGAGTCTAGATTTAGGAGCATAATATATGGTAAATATTGGTGTCATTTTTTTGTGAAAGAGATTACTGAGAGAGGCTATAGGAAGAAATAAATAAAGGACAAAAAGGCAAATTTAGAAGAACCCAAATATTCTGAATTTAGAGCAGGAGTCAGGAAACTTTTTCTATGAAGAGCCATATAGTAAATATTTTAGGCTTTGAGGGCCACAAAGTCATTGTTGCAACTACTCAACTCTGGCATTGTTGCTGAAAAGCAATAATCAACAATATGCAAATAAATGAATGTGACTATGTTCCAGTAAAACTTTATTTACAAAAATAGGTGGTGGCTAGATTTGGGTCAAGGGTCATATTTTGAAGGCCCTTGGTTTAGAGGATGAGAAGAGACATCAAGACTGTTTAAAAAGGAGCCACTGAGGCAGAGGAGAGGGTGAGCAGGCAGGGGCCACGTGCACTGAGCATCTCTTTATGCTAGGACCCTGTGAGATGGTTTTGCATCTTCATCTCATGTGTTTCTCTTGGCCATGCCATCTATACAGAAGAATGATGACAGAGAATTACCCAACTACAAAGATATGTGGGATGCAGATAGTCTAGTTGTCTCCTCTGCCTAAGGGGTGATAGGTGAGTGCACAGAAGTCAGGATGGGGAGGGACTTAAAAATGAAAGCTTAGACCAATGCTTCAGAGAGGCAGAGGAGGAGGAGATGAGATTCTCCTTGTTGGAGAAAACAGAAGCAAGCCTTCCTCCACCTCATCCTGCCTCCCCAGGACTTTCCATGGACCTCTGCAGTTCTGGATCTTCTAGAACCAGGGCACTTGCAGGACTCCTGGGCAGTGGGACTGGATTTCTTGGGTGCCTTCCATCAGTACTTCTCCAGCGGGACTATTTTCACTTTTAGGAACTTCCCTTTCCTCCATCAAGAATCTCACATCAGGATGACCGGATTCTTCTTTTCAGTGCCCTTTTAGAGACTCCCCCCTTTCTCTACTAGAATCTCACTAGAGGGGACTCTTGAAGGTGATTCAGAGATAAGGTGCTAATGGCCAGGAAAGTCCACCCTGGAGTGTGTTTGGGGGAGTCCTAAGCCACTGGCTGCTCCAGTCCTAGGGACTGAGCCCCTACAAGACAACTTAGTCCATGTGAGGTGTCAACGTTCACCTCTCTCTCCCTCAGCCCTGCCTCCCTGCTCACACAGGTCCCTCCTCCATCCTCTTTCCTGTCTGTCTTTGGCACCTTCCCAAGATTTTTATCAAATGCCTCCTGTACTGCTGATTCCTGCCCCAGCAGCAGTGTTATGGCAGCTCTCACACTGGAGGCATGCCCGGTAGTAGAGTTGCAGGCACCCAATGGGGACAGTCCTTGTGTGTGAGGGGCAGAAGCTCCTCCTGCAATATCCCAGTCACAGCAGTCACTTCAATCAAGCTTCTTCTTTTGTTGGCCAGAGTAGGTCGCATCAGCCTCTGGCTGACAGGTGAGATTGCTGCAGAAATCTCAGAAGCTGAGTCCAATAATCTTCCCCTAAAAGCAAATCCCAAACCAGAAAACAAAACAAAGCACTCTCTTTTCTGCAAGGTCACAATGACAGAAGGGAGAAAGGCCTCCTTTGGTGTGGTTAGTTGCTCAGTTGTTAGGGCTGTCTGGGTTGGGTCCACTGTCCCTCCAGGAAGCTGCAGTAGTCCATAGGCAAGGACTGGACAGTGGCCCCAGAGGTAGGTACTACAGGCTGGGGCTGGGGACACTTCTGAGCTGAAATCAATGAGATTAACTGCAGAGAATGAGGGAGTTGGAGGGTGGGTCATGACCCCAGGTGAAAGAGGCAGGTGAATGGTGACACTTTTGTCCCTGGTAAACACATGGATGGAGTTTGGGGTGGGGGTGGGAAGGTTCTGCCTCCTAAATTTTAGCACCAGCTGAGTGCTCTCCGTGGTTTGAAGGGGAGCTAGCACATTCAGTTCCAACATGCTAGGTGGGAGCTACCTGCAGGGCAGCCACGTGGTTCTGTCCAGCAGCAGCTAGACCTACAGGGAGATGGGGATTTGGAATTCATTCAGTCTTGTACCGAGAGCTAACTCTTGGGAGAAAATGACCTTTTTACCAAGGGAGACTGTGTAGGACAAGAAGAAGCAGGCTGGGCTTGGTGGCTCAGTCTGGAATCCCAGCACTTTGGGAGGCTGAGACAAGTGGACTGCCTGAACCCGCGTGTTTGAGACCCACTTGGGCAACTTGGCGAGACCTCATCTCTACAATAAATCAAAAATTAGCCGGGCGTGGTAGTGCATGCCTGTGGTTCCAGCTACTTGGAAGGCTGAGGCGGAAGGATCGCCGGAGCCCAGCAGGTCGAGGCTGCGGTGGTCGGGAGCGGCCACTGCACTCGAGTCTGGGCGACAGAGTGAGACTCCAACTCAAAAAAAAAAAGAAAAAGAAGAAGAAAAAATAAGCAGATAAGACTCATAGCTCCGGGTAACCTCAACACTAGGGGCTACAGGAAAGGAGTGCTGTTGTCTATCTGTCTTCTCAAAGAAGAATTCCCCAGATTATCTTGTTCTGTGTCACTTTCCTGTGAAAAGGAACTCAATGACTATGTGATGAATGAGTGAATGAATTTGAGGTGCTTACAATAGCTACCCTTCAACTTTGGACAGGTTGCTTTAATTCCCTCACTTATTGTCTGTTAATCTATGAAATGCAAATAATCCCACAGGATATGAGAAGAAAGTGATATGTCACAGATGAAAATTCAACCCAGCAAGGGCTTTGCCTCCTGTGGATCACTTTCCCGTCCTGGGTCATACTCTTCTTCTCTGTAAACAGAAGCTGTTGGACTAGATGTTTTTTGAGGTCTCTTCCTGATGACATTTCAGGACCCTAAATGCACAAATTAACGCACAGACCTAGAGGGGCACATGGTCAGTGGAAAGGCATAGAGCCCAGGATGGCAGAAGCAGTGCTTCCTTTCCATGAATGTAGTTGACATGGCAGGAGTCCTGAGTCTTGGCTCAAACCCGAGATAAGACACAGCGTTTCTCCTTTCCAATAACTGTCATGACTGACATGTCCACAGGGCTCCCTCTGCCCCAGTGGAATGTAGAAATGTGGAAGCAAGGCACTCCCAAGCACAGCCCTTATACACCAAGAGGACTTCCCCTGCTAATTGAGTACAATCTTGCAATGCTCCTGCCACGAGGGTCTTTTCTTTTGAGAAAACCTGGAGAAAGGAATGTTGATAAGGTAAGCAATGTAGCCCGCACAAATGAAGACTGCAAGTTTATGCACTCTAAAGCTAAAAATGTAGGATTGTGATTTCCCCATATCCTAACATGGTATTTATCTTATTATACAACTCTGGCAGGTATCCTATGGGGTAGATCTTATAACCATTTACAGATGAGTGGATTCAACATTTGAAGGAAAATGTAAGGTCTGTCTTTTCCAACCCTGTAGCCAATAAAAGAGATAGGACATTCTGATACATGGAGTTAAAAAGGCAAACAAATAATTCCCTAGGAGCTAGAATATAATATTTACACATGGAGGGCAGGCCTAAGTAGTGTTCAAAACTTACTTTCAAGAGAGGCATTGCTCCCTCACCCATAAAGATCCACTGTACTTCCATCTGAGGACAGAAGGCACTGGGAAGACCTGAGGTGACTGACCAATGGCTCCCAGGATAAAGGGCCCAAGGAGATGTAGGCTGGGAAGAGGGTGTCCTATTCAAGGGCAAGACAAGGCCAGTGTCAAATGTATGCTCACCACGGGCATAGATGTGTTGGGCTCCCTGGACTTGATGAGGTGAACTACAGCAGAATTGTCACAGGCAAGGGCTTGGGGCTCAGGCAGAACCACAATGTCCCTGTCCAACTACTTGCGAGTTCTGCTATGTGGCCTTGGACTTGCTGCTTTATCTAAGTATCATCTTCCTAATATGTTTTCATATGGAACAGCCTTTGATGAATGTTAGTTAAAAAACTATCTCACACAATTACCCCCTTTGTAAGCACCTGTGGAATAACTTGGCTTCACCTCCAGGAAGTGAATGCATGGTCAGGCTGTTGACCAGCCCCACCCTCACCAACATTTCCTTCTTTATTTGTGTCACCTTCCTGAGGGATAGAGGGCATTCTGCTCTCAATGATACCCAGGGCTCCACTCTACCAGGCAGTTTCCTTTTTTACCAACTCTACTTGTTAGAGCATAGGTCATATATTCTAGGATCATTTTGCAGCAGAAATCGCCTCTGAAATTCTCTACTTCAACCTGATATGTTATACACGAGGACAGCAGGATTAGGACAGGATCTACCCAAGCTCTTCAGTGGCAGATGCAAAATAGCCATGGCCCAGGCTGTCAATGCTCGCCCTGTGTCGGAAGAAGCACCATCAGCCTGAGGCTGTGAGAGAGGCTGAATTCAGGAGTGGCAGTGCTCTGCTCTGCTGTTGGGTCATAAATGCACAGACCCAGGGACTAGACATAGAATATGTGGTAGAAACATCTGCCCAGGGTCCTTTTAAGGGACCTGCCCCATGAAGGTGAGTCTTCAGGCAGAAACTAAGCAGGATTAGGAATGGCTGGCCAAAGAGAAGCTGTGCCTACACCAGGGAGTCTCAGGTAGAAAGGCCCAGAAGGGGATGTAGTCATTTCCTATTGTTGCTGTACAAATACCATAAGCTAAATGGCTTAAAACAACACAAATGTATTATCTTACAGTTCTGGAAGTCAGACATCTGAAATGGGCCAAAGTAAAGGTGCTGACTGGGCTGGTTCCTTCTGGAAGCTCCAGGAAAGAATTTATTTCTTCACCTTTCAAGCTTCTGGAAGTCACTTGCATTCTTTGGCACATGGCCCTTCCGCCATCTTTTTTTTTTTTTTAATTGGAGTCTCACTCTGTCACGCAGACTGGAGTGCAGTGGCCGCTCCCGGCCACCACAGCCTTGACCTGCTAGGCTCTGGCAATCCTTCCGCCTCAGCCTTCCAAGTAGCTGGAACTACAGGTGCGCGCTACCACACCTAGCTAATTTTTGATTTATTGGGGAGATGAGGTCTCGCCAAGTTGCCCAGGTGGGTCTCGAACCCGCGGGCTCAGGCAATCCACTCACCTCAGCCTCCCAAAGCGCAAGATTACAGGCTGAGCCACCAAGCCCGGCCCTTCCTCCATCTTTAAAGCCAGCAACAGTGGCCAAGTTCTTCTCACCTGTATCACTCCGGTTCCTCTTCCAGTTAAGGTAGTCCAGGGTAGTCTCCCTATTGAAAGTCAGCTGATGAGCAAGTTTAGTTCCAGCTGCTACCTTGATCCTGGCCTGTGACCTCTCGTGTTCACAGGTTCCCCAGGGTAAAGATGCAAACACTTCTCATCCCACAGGGATCCTCTGAGGATTCACAAAAAAGCCACAGGAGAAAATGTCAGTTGAAACGTTGGCCAGGACCAAAAAGCACAAGCCATTGATCATGGTACCATCAAGCAAGAATTCCTACATCCTTATCGCACCTCCTTTTCCCTCCCTTGGTCCCGGCCAAGTCAAGGTTAGGGGAAGAGAACCAGCCTAGAGGCTTCCATGACAGGGACCAGCAGGAGAGGGGAGAAGAGTGAAGGTGGAGTTCAAGATGAGTTTTGATTACTGTGTGGACAGTTTTCTTTACAGAACTGAGACTGCTTAGGGGATTTGAAGTGACAATAGGATGTTAAGTCATCTAAGAGAAGGCAGAGAAGTCTCGGGGCTGGTCTGAGCCAAGAGAAGAACTCTCCCCACTGGGTGAGGAAGCAGTAGAGGACATGGAATGGCTTTTGCAGTTGCGCCCTGGCTTCAGGGGTTCCCTCTGGGGCACGTCTTCCTCCATCTCCTTCAACTACATACCACATGATTTCCAGGCCGGCTCAGCCCTCTTCCTGTTTGAGATGTTTCTATGTGCCCATGGCCGTTCTCACACATGACATCAAAACAGAGCGGTGTGCCATAGATTGGGCGCTAACAGCCCCAAATCACATCGACTTGGACTCTATAGCTGCCACTGCACATTGTTGCTTCCCGTGAAGCATTCTCCATGTGATTCTGCCTTCTTTTTCATTTCAAATCAAAATAACCTGTCTTCTCTGTGAAAACCTTCAAAAATTCAAGCACATTTGATACCTAAATAAAACTCTACAATTCTTGCAGCATTATTTATATGAGTAAAGAATTATAAACAGCCTCATCTGTCATGTCCTACAATACACTGAAACTATTAAAATGAGCTTATGAGGGGAGGTGATGACACGTGAAAGTTTATAGGACAAAACAATGAGTGTAAAAATTAGTATAAAAACTACACCGACCTGGCTTCAGATGCCACAAATAAATCACAACAAAAATGTAATCAGTGGTTACCTTTGAGTAGTGGGATTATGAATTATTTTTATTTTCTTCTTTCCCTTTTCTGTATTTCCCAGTTATTATCAATACATAGGTATTATTTCTTAATCAGCAAAGGAAAGCATATATATATATATATATATATATATATTTTAAACACTTACTCATTCCAGGCACAGTACTTTAGAAATAGGAAAGAGAGAGAGAAAAAATGAAAAGGGAGGCAGGCGGAGAGGCAGGCGGGGAGGCAGCCAGGAGGGAAGAAAGGAGGGAGGGAGGCAGAAGGGAGGGAGGGAGGGAGGGACACCGGAAGGGAGGGAGGGAAGAATGAAAGGGAAGAGGAGAAAGGGGAAGGAGGCATAGTCTTTGGTCTCCAGGATCCACAGGGGTCAATGAATGTAGGAGAACACACAGCCGGTTGCATTTTGCACCCTCCAAACAGGTGAGTTATAAAAGGGCCACACAATCACTTTCTGCATGTGAAGAATACTTTGACTAAGGTAGAATGTTCTAAATTAGCTCCCCGATTCTCAGAACGGCAGTGGCATGGGGAAGCGGATGGACTGCCTATTGTCCATTGAGCCTGCCTGCCAGGCGGTGTCTGGACGACTTGATTTTCCCTGCGTGCATTTCTATAACAAGAAAGCCTGTCATATTTTTGGATAGGCATTCATTCATTTGGATGCAAACCAGCTCAAATTTCTCCACCCCAAATCACCATTCTAGGGCCCTCTCTACTTGGGAACAGGACATTCCATTTCTCCAGACCCACACCCGGGAACCTCCCCGCTCTCCCCCAGAGAAGTATTTTCAGCCCATTGGTTCTGGGGGCAGGGACAGGGCCCTACTCCGGGCAAATCATCCACCCCTGCCACATTCCCTGAGTCCCTGTGGGGCCTAGCAAAGGAGGGTGCTTGATGTCTGTGTAGAGCAGAGAGACACACCATGTGGGGTCAGTAGAAACCTTCTATTGATAACAGCAATACCACCTTTATCAAGTCACAGCTGCTTCCCTCTGAGGGAGGTCAGGGAGAAGCAGCATTTTCTGAGAAACTACATACTCCGGAGTCCTTCCCACCTCACCCCACCCCTAGCCACCATTTCACGGCCCCCCCAGCACACACATCACCCTGGAAACCAGTATAATTCCCCAAACATCACACTCTTCCCACGGCTTTCAGGAACTCTCCTTGAAGATATGTGAGGGACAATTGTGATTGTTTTTTACAGATGAGGAAACCAGAAGAGAGAAAGATTATGTGTGTTTTCTGCAGTAAATAGTCTCCATGATAAACGGAGTTACAGCTGTGCCTCCTTTCAAACAAACCTGAGAAAGTGAAACCCAAATTCTCAGGACAGATAAATTAGGAGCTTATTGATCATTTCACAAAAGAAACCACCAGTAGCTTCATCTCAATGGAGCCCTTCCCCTGCATGGACAAAGCTCAGTTTCCAGTGACCGAAGGGACATACTCACACCCCCTGACCCTCATGTCCTGGAGACCAGGCTGAGTTTGGACTGGCCAAATAGGGAAGGGGGAGGAGGCAGCAGATAGCTGGCAGTTGTTTGGGTCTGATACAAGCCAGCAGCCAAAGCCAGGGGTTGAGGGAGGGCCCGGGAGTCCCAGATAAGCACGTGGTCTGATGCCAGGAGATTGGCAATGAGAAAGAAACAAAAAACCGCCAGACGCTTTTGCATTTATTCTAAATGCAATGTGCAGACTTATATTTTGCCAATGTAGAGCTCCAAAAACAGGGTGTTATTTTCTGGGACAAGCTCCGTAATTTTCTCATGTAACTTCCCAGGTGCCCACAGGAAGGCATCTTTGCCCAGCAGGGTATAACCCATCTCCTCTGTAATCCTCCCAGCCCCTAGGTAGGCATCCCTCCAAGTTTCTTGGAGGCTCTACTGTCTAGACCAATCCCTGTGGAGATCTCCTGCCCTCCCCAGATGTACCAAGACCTCCAGACCCTTGACTCCGCATTCTGCTTAGAATCTTCCATCGGAGTCCTCTGTGCTGTCTGCCTCCAGCCCGTATGCCCACATCTGAAACCTGTCTTTGCCACACACATGTGGACAAACCTGTCCTGGCTGTGACTCAGTCCCCGCACCGGCCTGCCCTCTGCCCTGACTTCCAGTTCTGGCCATAACCCTGTGACTGTTAGTTCCTGATGAAGACACCCCTGTTGCCTGGGACCCTGTCCAAGTGCTAACAAGCCCCACACACCCAGAAAAGCCTGACATAATGGCAGGCTTTCTCCTTCTTCACTTCCTGTCTGGAAACAGCTACATGTCTGAGCTTCAAGGGATTTGAAAAAGCTTCCACGTAAGCTGAGGAAAGCAGGCAAGGGGCAGGGGCTGCTTTGGGGCTGGGGTCTCAGGAAGGTCATCAGACAAGCCTCCAGGCTCACAGCTCAGGATTTCTGTCTACCCACTATGCACAAGTTCCACTCGGGTCCTGCTTTTGCAAGAAGCTCTGGCTTGCCACAAATTATTTTTTTAAAGCGCACATTCCAGGTGGAGTACTCATGTGCACACACAGGCACACACATGCACAAATATGCTCACATGCACACGTGCACACACACCCTGATACAGTGTGACAGCAAGATGCTATGTCTACAGGGCCAGGTGTGTTCCAGCCCGTTCCTGATGTCCACTGTGCCTGTCATTTTGGGGGTGAGGTAGTGAGAAGGATGTCTGTGGTGAGATGGACAAAGCAAAGCAGTGTGTGGGCATGGCCCTGGCCACACCTCCCGTGACAGACGTGGGTTGCATCTTCATCCATCACTCAGCAGAACAGGACCAGGCCTTGCTTGAGGCCAGTTTCTAGGAAGGCCAAGACAACCAAATAGTAAGCAAGAGGGGTCCGACGCTGTCCTCGTGGCCCTTCCAGTTTCGTTGGAAAGGCAGTGATCACACTTTTTTTATATGTGCTATAAAGAAAGACAAGAGCCAAGTGGTAGAAAATCCAAAGGCATAGGAATCCAGTCTGGAGGGTTACTCAGCCACAGTGAGGAGTGAAGTAATAGAAGAGGGAACCCCTTCTAATAGGGGAGGGTGATGCAGACAGAGAACCTGCCACATGTGCAAAGGTCCAGTGGTAGGAAGGAGCTTGCCATGGTTACTGATAAAAAGAAAGCCAGCGGACTCAAAGCATAGGAGAGGGGCCCATAGTATATTCAGATAAGGGGCAGGGGCCAGACGGGGCAGGGCTTGGGCATGGTGAGGAGTTGGGATTTTATTCTCAATACAATGCTGAAGTTTTAGGAGGATTTGTGGGGAAGAGGTGATAGGATTTTGTTGTAAAGCATCACCCTGACTGTTGTGTAGAGACAGGATGTAGTAGGTAGAAGTCAGGGCAGGGATCTCAGGCACATAAGAAAAGTAGGAGAATGCAAGATCTGTCTGGGCATGGATACAGGGTAGGAGAGACAGAAGAAGTCACAGTTTGTGCTGAGGCCTCTGGCTGGAGCAGCTGAGTGGACAGTGTACAGAGGAAGACTGCAGGGGAACATGGCAAGGGTAGGGGAAGCAAATACTCCGCTGTCCTGGGATGTGAACAGTTCAGAAAAGGAGGAGGATGCTGAGGCCATTTGCATGCAGTGAATCCCAGAGCCAGGCACTCAGTCTGTGATAGCTCAGTGTGAGTAAGAGAGGCAGGGATGCGGTCGGTAGGAGGCCGGCTCCTCTTGTTCCCTTGGATGACTGGGCAGAGTCCTGGGTGGAAGCTGGGGCTGGCAAGAGGTTCTCTCATCCAGAGGGAAGAAGGAGGCCTGATTGACCAGAGGCGTCCCTTCTGCAGAGACTGCTCTAGTTGATGGCATCTGCATAGACTGCCTCCTTCCATCCTGAGGAGTCATAAGTGACTTAGATTTGGGAGTGACAAAACTCAAATCCAGCATCTTAAATATAAAAAGCAAGGATATTGGGCAACCCCTTCAGGTCCTCTCCCACTGTTGGCGCTTTTCTGTCCTCTCGATAAATCCTGGTTTTAAAAAAAAAAAGCAAGGATGAAATTTGTTTCCAGAGAATTTTTTAGTAGGGGCAGAAAGACCATAAGGAGCTACGATGCAACTTCCAGAACACTGAAAGGAGGATTTACCATGTGGAAAATCACCAACCACTAACAAAAACATACATGAAAACGCAATCCTGACATTTAATGTTTTGCAGGAGAGGATAGACATAAAGAGGCTTCATTCAAGGAACAAAAGAGGACTGGATTCAATGGGAGGAAACTCTTTCTAATCACGAATGACCTTATTCTACCCCTGGAAGCCTTCCAGAACTGGGTTTCCTGCAGTCAAAGCAGGCAGGCTTCTGGTACCTTCATCTTATACAAGGCATGGAGCGGTGGCTGTTCGTAAGAAGACAACATGGGCTGCCCATCACCTTGTTGCTTGGCTGGGTCCAGGTTTCTTATCCAGCAGGAATATACTAGAACAGCACACCACCCCGCATCTGCTACAACATGATAGTGGCAGGCAGGTACTGGCCAGCCATTTGCCTATCTTGGTGGGACCAGCCTCATTCCTACAATGAAATGAGGTCCTTCTGGTTACACATGTTCATTGATGCCATAAGATCACATATGTAAGGACTTTTAATGCCAGTAGAGGAGAAAGGCTTAAAATGCAAATGTCAGGCTGCTGCAAAATAATAGCTAAAATACATGAATATCATGAATCTATTATATTATCAATATCTAGTAAATATTGAGTTCCTTCTGTGTGTCCAGTACCATGCTATAAGGTGACCAAATTGTTTCATTTAATTCTTATAGCAAAGGTGGACACTATTATCTCCATTTTACAGAGAAGGAAGAAAGGAGCTTAGAGATTTTGAGCACCATCCTATGAGAGGAAAGAACTAGTGTTAAAATACTTGCTCTTCCTGACTCCCCAAAACCCACATTCTTTACCACTAAGGCAGGCATAGGAAGGAGTTACCAGGCCATGGTCCCCAGCACAGGAAATGACAGTGAAGGGCAGGTCAGATTCTCAGGTTGAGGAGGGGTTGGCTGTTGGGTCTCAAACTGGGCGGGATACACCATAAGCAAGAAAGATTTGGAAACTGAAGACCACAACAGAATTCATATCCCAGTGACTTTTCTCTTTGTCTCTAATTGCAGACAAAGAGAGCATATGCTGTGGAGATAGACACTCTGATAGCTGAATTGCTACTCTGCCATTTACCAGCAAGCATGATGTAGACAGGTGGTGTCCCCTCTCTGCACTTAGGTTTGCTCACCTGCAAGACAGAGGGGGATGATTGACCTACCCACCACTTAGGCTGATGCCAGAGTTAGACCAAGTGCCTGGTATATTGTCCTGGCACGCTGCATGCTTTGGAAGGAGCAATGTGGTTCCCTCTATGACACGTACCAGCCCAAGTTCCAGGATTTATGAAGTTGCTTTGTTTTGTTTTTAAAGTAAGGCCAATGTAGTTTTATAGGCTCTTGCTTCCCAGAAATTGGCAGATTAAGGTGTCTCTGTATTGACTTTTTTTCCCTCAAGTCCATGGAGACAAGAACAAAATTCCCTTTCAAGAAGGATCCACACCCTCTTTCATTCTTAGTCAATTCCAGTAAATTAAAACCATATAATAATATAAGCAAAAGTAACAAGGTTTTTCACTCAGTTATTTCTCTTTTACTGATATTTTCTAGCTATTCGCTTACAAAACTCTCCTGGTGCAGAAACTGTACCATCCATGGGTTTTTGAGATCTCTATGTAGAGCTGGTTCAGTTCGGGTACTGAGCCACAAGGACCTGGATTCGAATCTTCTCACCAAGAGTGGGAATCTTGTATAGTCCACCTTATACCAGTCCTCATCTGCATAGCCAGGCAAAAAGACTACATGCAGAGTTTGCACAAGGATTGGGTGAACAGCAGGAGCGGGGTGTGCTGTGGGCACCCCCTCTTATGGCTGCTTGGAGAGGTTAGCGAATGGGAGATGCAGCTCAAAGATCTCTGTTTTCTTAGCTACAAACTGCATGAGAAAAACATAACTAAATCTCTAACTCATTGGTATCCCATAATGAGCCAGGTGATTTAAAAATTCCTGACCCCCAAATCCCAAACACTCATGGGACTCAAATACAGAGTTCTAGGAACAAATCTGGGAGGCCTCAAGCCTGAGATTCCACTGAGCAGTGCCGTCCAATGGAATTTACAAACTGTTCTTAAAACTAGATTAAAGAGAGAGAGAGAAAGGGAGGGAGGGAGCCAGCTCTTCCTCCCCCTCAGAGTCTCAGTCTCTCAGTCTTGGAATGTGACACTGGAACCAGGGGAAAGATTTTAATCCCACCCCGGATGCTGGTTGGCTGTGCCCTATGCCCACTGGCCTCAAGCCTAGCATCTGTAATCCAAGTGCAGGACAGACTAGGTGCCAGGGGAAGGGATGTCCAGCTTGACCCTCCAGTAAATGGACAGCACTGGCCGGCCAGCCTCTCTCCTGCTCCCGGATCCCAATCACCAGCTTGAGGCAGCAGTGACCTGAGTTCAGAAAGAGAGGAGATTGGAACTTGCATTGTATTTGTATAACTAAGCATCTCTTTGTTTTGCTTGGACTAAACCACAACTTCAGATGGCAAAAAGGACATGGAGGTGCATCAGCTTCTGATCGTGGGATAGGACGAGGTTTATGGGTATGTTGGTTGCAGCCAATTCGTCATCTTCACAAGAGGCCAGGGAGTTAAGCGTCTCCCCCTTGGGGCACACAGGAATATAGGAGCGGAGGTATAGAAGGGATGTGACAGCCCTAAGCCGAGATCTTTTTTCACTTTACTCTGCCTTGAGCAGCGTGCTTTTTCATGGCCTTTCATCCACACTGCAGGGTATGCAGATCCTGGCACAGGCACTGTCCCTCAGAACCAGAGTTCTGACCAGTGCCTTTTAGTGCCTGCAGCTCAGGGCAGAGTGGAGAAATTAAGCGAAAGGATGTGAAACAAGGTATTTGCATAAAATAATCCTAGAACTTTTTACAACTGTTAATACCACTAAGATATTCCAATACGTAGATGACCCGGGGCCAAAGTTCCCAAAGGAAAATACACACTAAGTCTTCATTTGTCTCTGAAAAGCCCAGGAAGGAGATGCATTACTAAGAGCCCCACTGTGTGGGACCAAACACCAACGAAGAGAAATGGCTTTTGTTTTTAATACATAAATTCAATAATTTTCCTAATGGTTGTTTTTTCATTTGGGGTTTTTATTTACTTAGTTTGGGGATGGGAAAGTATTTGCCAAGATTTCTCCTTTGCCTACCCTCCCAAGATGCCCTCGTATCCGGCTTCCTAAGGAAACTTACTGGCAATAACAAGCATTTCTCAACTCCTTTCAGAAACTGGATAGCAAGTGTTTTGCATGCAACATACCAGCACCATTGTCAGTGCCAAGGGGCACAACGTGAGCAGAATTGCAATTCTCTGGACGTAAAGCACATGGCTAAGGATCCCTTTTTGATGGAAGGGGATTAGATGAAACAGAGTTATGAAGGTCAAGAATTTCCTAAGTGAGATAGAAAGAGCCAAAGGCAATTCCATGAATATTACTTTTGAAAGCTCACCGAGCCTTTCTTAAGATGGGGGTATGATTGCCGGTTAAAATACAGGACATATAAGACACTTCTTTAAATCTGAATTGCAGATCAGCAACAACAGCAACAACAAAAGGTTTGTCTATTTCATGAACCATTTGAGGTATTCTTACACTGAAAAAAACTTGTCAACGTTTATTTAAAATTCAAATTTAACTGGGTATCCTATATGTTTCTTTGCTAAATCTGGCAATACTAGATGGTTCTAACAATACATCTAGGAGTAATCTCCTTTACGCTAATTCAGTCATTTTATTACTTCTTTTTAGAAATAGCTAATCGTTCTGCAATTTGAATTGCTGCCTCATGTGTATTTTGGGTCTTAATGCATTGTTTTTGGTGTTTAACACTTCTAGTTCATGACAACACTTCCCTGCAAATGTTTTGTTAACTCTATATTTATTGTGATCAAGTTCTGTCAATCATTTTTAAACCATGTAAACCCACAGATGTATCCTGTCATTACTTGCTTTTTGTTTGGTAGACTCTTTTTCTTCAATTTGTCTCTAAGGTTTGCATGCCCTTACATTTCAAAGAAGAAAACTTGAATACTGTAAAATTCTCGCTTATATATTAAAGCTGTTTCACATTACTTTGTGTATCTAAATGTGGAAATTGAGTTTCTTAAATTTCAAGCACAACATACTTGGCCTGGTTGTTCATTGCTTGGTTGCTTGTAGCAGAATTCCAATGAGTTTAAATGGGGGATTGTCCAGGGTACAAAGGTTGCCTCGTGGAGCACCAAGGCAGGAAGTTCTGAGGGGCCCTAAGAGGGGTTTGTCAGACTTCTAGTGCTTGCACCCGCTTCCCTTCCACACCTCATCTCTCATCACTGACCCTCAGCATCCCTGCAGAATTACCTCCTTTGCAGCCCAATGTACTCTATTTCAATAAACTCACACCTTCCCCAGGTCCACATTTACATCATTTCTCTGCCTGAGCACCCAGTAAAGACTAATGAGATTCACTGGGTCTCAGGTACAAATTAGGGGAGAGGGATTCTAATTGGCTCTGCTGAGTGGGGGCCAGCCTGGTCTCATCACTCCTGGCTGAGGGTACAGGTCCCAGGCAGAGCGGGACGGGGCTGTCTGGGAAGCAGGTGCCATGTGGTGGGTGATTCACTGGTACGTTGACAGCAGTAGCCTTGGAAATGTTCCAGTCCAGTCCAAGGGCTGTTATGATCAAGTTTTGAGAATGGAGTCCAGCTCCAAGTATCTGAATCACCTAATCTACTAATCAAATCCTTGGCAAGTAGATTCTGGAACAAGGCATGTTTTGGGGTGTCAGGAGTGACTGTACTCAGCAACCATCACTCAGAACTTTGGCTCAGAGGAACTCACCTGGTTTACATAAGCCACTCCATTTCTGGAAATAAAATTAAACATTACCAACTCATTTCAGGTTGCTTAAATCATTACCCATTAGTAATTGTGTTACAGTTATTGTGCAAATAGAAGAAATCGTCGGCTAGGGTCTATTCCAAGGGAATTCACAAAGTTACTAATAAAAAATATATCTAAGTGGGTGTAAATGAAGTATATATTTTCTGAAGATTGTATACAGGCAAAGCCTCAGGCAGTGAATTTCACACCCTCAAGGACCCACATCCAGTAATTGGGTGTTTCCCTCAGCTATTACATAAAACATCCCCACCCAAGACTTCTCTCTTTTCCACATGTTAATTTTGATCTGTAATTAATGCCCATCAAGGCAAAGTAGAAAATAGCCATAAGCAAAAAGAAAAAAATATATATATACACATTGCCCTACCACCCACAGACAAAACATAACCACAGTTAAAAGTGGATTGACTCTGTATATGCAGTTTCTTTATTTAAGACATACTTTGGGCATCTTTCCATGTCCATGAAGATGCTTTAATGGCCACATAGAGTTCCATCATAAGGGTGTGCCGTGGTGTTTCCACTGACAGCTCATCTTAGGTATTTTGGATATTCTATGCTTTCTCTGTTGCAACCAATGGTGCAATATGCATTACTGAGGCTGAATTTTTCATAAGTATATTTGATAGTTTATCACTGTGGTTTTGATTTCATCTTTGACCCAGTCGTTATTTAGAAATGTTTTGTTTTGTTTTGCTTTGTTTTAATTTTCCAGTGGCTACAGTTTCCTGTTTATATCTTCATTATTTAGCTCTAGTTTTATTGCATTCTAGTCAAAGAATGTGGATGATGCTGTTTCCGCCTTTAGAAATTTATTGAATTTTTTAAAATAGTTAAATATACAGTCAATTTTTGTAAATGTCCCATGAGAAAGTTAGAAGATGCTGGATTCTTCCTTTGTAGACCATACTGGTTGACTCTTAACTCTCAGTTCAAACTTATAAATCATATTATTGAAATCCTTACTCTCTTTACTTATTTCTTCATCCTAAGTGATTTCTTAAAAGCCAGAGAATTGTCTACCACTATTTCTGGCAAGTCTCTTTTCATTAACATCAATTCTGTGTGTTTTGTGTTGCCATTGTTTTGTTTTGACTTTCCAGTTCAGAAAGATTGCCTCTATAATCTGTTTAAATAGCATTATTCGTTCGTTAGGTTTTTACAATATTTTTTTAATTTTAAAAATGTGAGGTACAATTTGGGGTTAGGTATACAAATGTTCATTATGCAGGTACCCTTGTTGATGAGGTGTGCCCCCACCTTCCCCAGCAGATTCCCACTACTCCCATATAGATATTAGATAGTGGATATTTTTCTTTAGGAGCAGAAATCATCAGTATATTGTAAACACTCTCTAAATTGATAGCTATTATATTTTTTCTAACATTCTTCATCTCTTTTACCATTTCACTTTATTTTAGAAGAGCTTCTAAAGATTCACTGACTTAATTTTCTGAATTTTGATTGACTTAGACTTTTTCTAATCTCATTTTCAATTTTGTTACAGCCTTATTTTTCTCTTCCCAATTTCCTTAAGTTTTCCATTTCCTTTTATCACCTCCGCCTTATCATCTCATAGATCATATCTTCCTGTACAGAGTCTGTAAAAGGACATAGAAAATGATGTCTAATGTTTCTTGCTGTTCCCAGTAGTAAATATGTTTAAATATGTTTTCTTCCTGTTGTTTGTGATGATAGTTTATCTCCTTATTCTATGTTGCAGAATTTTTCCATAGTTAAGCATGTTGGCTTGAGTGAGTCACAAGATGCTGTCTGATGACACAGTGGTAGCCACTCACTAAGAGGTCTCCTCTTTCCTGGCACATTTACTGTTTACTCCCCACAGGACTTACAGCTGGAGGCCAGAGATGCAGATTTAAACTGACCAGACCATGCTGGGTCCCAGCAGCCTAATAGTGAATTGGGACCTTGGTCAACCCCTTGATGTCTGCTGTTGATTTTCCCAGGAGGTGAAACCCTCACACTGGTACCTGTTTGTCCATGTCTGGATGTATGTCCAGCCAGGCCACCACTGCAGCACTCAGGGTGGCTTTGGCTGCCTCCCCTTCTGGCACCACATCCACCAAGTTTGGGGAGTGCTTCCTCCCACCCAGTATGAAACCATGGGTCACAAAAGTACTCAGGAAAATCAGACCCTACTGCTGGAGTCAGGAAGAGCCCCCTAAAGTCACGCTTTACATCAACAGGTTTTCTGTTTGGTCCCCCTTCCTCCACTTGGCTCTGTCTGGGGGTCACTGCTCCGCCAGGGCAAATGAATGCTAAGAGGCATCTCCATCTCCACCTTGGACCCCTCGCAACTTGAGCTCTGTGTCCCCAGGCCGGGGTCTCATGAAGGTCCCTGAAACACCCTTTTCCAACACTCGCAGCCTTCACTGATCTCTGGGGAAAGATGCAGTACCATTCGTGGCCTCTGCCGTCTTGTCCCATCTGTGTCACATCCACGAGGCTCAGTCATGGAGGCTCAACTCGCAGTGCTGATGACCTTTTCCCCCACCTATTGTTTTTTACTGTTATTCTTTCCATTCATTTAAAGACAACAAGAGAATTTAGATTGTTCATAGGAATAATAATAATAGCTAGTAAATTAATAAAGCACAGCTTATGTGCCAAGGACAAGCTTAAGCATTTAACATGCATCAATCCATTTAATCTTCATGAAGCAGGTACTATGAGTAATATTGTCATTTTACAGATGAGGAAACTGAGGCACACAGGAGCTAAGTGACTCATCCCCAGTCACACAGCTACTGAGTGGCTTCAATGATCAAATTCAGTCTAGCTCCAGAGACTGCTTTGAAAGTGTCCTGGGGTGGGGAAAAAGTGTCCTAGACACTCCCCAGTCTGCTGCATAGAACCAACTCTGGCTGCTGTTTAAGTTCCCCAAGTATTGGAAAAGGAAGAACATGGGAAATTCCAGAGCAAGCTTGAAGTCTGGCCCCCACAAACCACCCTAGAAAGGACCTTGGACCATATGCTGGTTGTAAAATAAACAGATTGTAAAGACAAGAACATTTTATTTCATGTGCTCCCTCAAGACCCAGGCCAAGGCTATTGGAGCAGACACCACCTCTGCAATTGTCAGGAAAAGTCATTGAAATGGCCTTTCCACACTTGCTTCAGAGAAGCAATTGGCAAAATCGTCACTTCTTCCATGCATGAAAAACATAGGAAAATCTCTTGACCAGGACATAGGCCTTCCTCATTTTAATCGTCTTCAATAAGCTCAAAGCAGCATCTTCTCCATCTCAGGCACAATATACATTTTAATAGACATGTGACTTGGCAAATCCAAAAAGTTCCCCCAAATGCTAAATACCTATCTTATAGCCAGTGCCCCAAAATGGCAGATAACTGAATGGTGATCATGTTCAGTCAATGCCTTTTAGGTAGTGAAAGACACTACAGAGAGAGATACTTGGACATCTCCCTTCGATGGTGTCTCCCTCCTCTAGTATGAATTTACTATGGAAGCCATGAAAAACCACTACCATGCCTTATCCAAATGGGATACACTCCCAACTGCCTATTCTCTATCTTCCAAAATGTTGACTTCATTGCCAAAGAATCAAAAGTTTTTTAAAGCTATTGCCCAATTAATGTGATAACACACAAACAGAGATGTTTGTGGGGTTTCTACTTTCCTTAGTTAAAGATCTCCATGGAGAAATAAACAAATACTCTCTATTCAACAACATTTAGATAAGAGGTTGGGAATGCATCACCATCTAAGGTACAGAAACGTCTAAGTGTCAGGAGGTAGATGATTAATTTTGGGTATTCCGTGGTCTTCCTGGGTGATCTCAAGCAAGTTTCCCTGCCTCAAATGACTTTTCCAATCTGTAAAATCTTGCAGGGATATTAAGATCAGTCAAGGAATGTCTGTAAAGTGCTTTGAACTCCTAGAGTTAGACATTAAATAAATACCCAGTGTTATTAGAACTCCACTGGGGCACTAGAATGTTCGAAATGGGACTTTATTATAAATACTCTCTGAAGTTTGCCAAGAATAAATTGAATGGGCAAAGGCAACATACTTGGCTGTAACTTAATCCAAACTTGGCTTATTTGCCAAAACTTGGCATCATGATACATGAATACAGAGCTCTGGAGAGAACATGAAAGAGTTCTATTATTTTGAGTCTACTGTTTAACTAAATTTCCATATCTTCCATTTATTTGTTCTGCTTTTTAAATTGCTGCATTATAGAGGAAAGCAAAAGTACAAAATAAAAATACAGAACCATAAGCCTGTCTGCATTCTTCTTCAATTAATATAACTGAATGTAAATTGGTTTAAAGATCATGAAATTGACCCCCACATCGACTGACTAAGATGGATAGAAACCAAGATTCATTCCCCTTTTAAAGTTCACCCAGCAAAAACTACAGCAGTACTACACTGCTTTTGCATGACAATAATATCCTCTCTGTGTTGATTAGAGAAAGCAATGACTACAATCAAATCAAGTGTATTTTAAAATCTAACATCCTATAAAGAAATCATGATTTTCCTTGAGTTGGGAGAAAGTTTAGAATTACAAATTCAAAACTTTTACACTGCTTCAAAGTGTGCATTATGGTTGAATATTTTTATTTTTATAAAGACATGATATGAAGCAATTAACATTACTAAGAAACAGGATAGTCAGTCCATGTCAGGAAATCAACTGGGATTTGAGAAACAGAGAAAATTCCCAAGACTTGCAGTGGCAATTTCTGGAGTATGGTCTCACTTCTGCAATGAACTAATTGTGTGGGAAAATCAAGTCCCCTCCCTGAGCCTCAGTTTCCTCATCTGCACAATGAGGACAGAGATCCAATGTACTTTCTTCTTCAAATGATTACTTTTCTCAAAATATTACAAGTAAGAATGCGGCCAAAATAATACATTCCTGTAAAAAAATAGCCCCAAATTGCTCTCGGCCCTCACTCATACCCCAAAATAAATGTTTTGGAATTATATTCTTTAATCAACCTTGATGCTTAAGCTTTGTTTTCTCATCACCTGCTTACAGGAAAAAGAAAATGACTTTAAGTTGACAAAACGCTGGGTATTTTCAGCAGTAAACCTCAGTCCCTGTGTGTCAGAGTTTAAATTCAGCACATATTCTGAATTCTTGCATCTAAATACACACTTAGAAGTATGTTTCCAGATATGTTTACCAGAAGATTAAATTCCCCCATGATGGACAGCAGGAATTGCCCAAGACAGACTTTCGGATTAACTGAGTCACATATTTTCTGGATCAGCAAATGCAGGAAAAATAAAAGTTCCAAATGATGATTTTAATAAAGCAGTGTACTTGGGTTTTTGTCTTGAGCATATGCTCTTGCCAAATGAGAAGCCCATCTGGATTCTTGATGGGCTTAGGATGGAATCTTAGGATGGAAAGTAAATTCCCATCAACATGGCCTTGAGGAAAATGTAGGCGTTGGAAGCCATGCATGCAAGGAGACCAACTTCGCATAAGTTCACATTCTTCTAAGATCACAGCCGTGGATCACAAGAGAGCAGCCACAACCTCAGCCCACAGGGGCTTTCACTGGGGCCTGAGCTTCGGTCGTGCTGTGCAGCTTCGGGAAAATCGATTCTTTAAAGGCTGGGGGAGAAACAGCAAACTTGCACAGTGGGGCAAGAGAAAAACAAATGCTGGATGTTTGTACAATTAGGAAGCTACTGGCTTTCAGACAGTGAACTGTGGTCATTAGATTCTGGGATCTGAGGAAGTCTACACTCTTACCAGACACCAGCCACCCTCTTGCTAGAAGGGAGACTAGACAGGACTGAGTCCTACCCCACTGTGCCTAACAGGAAGAGAAGACCTTGCATTCGTGGGCTCTGCTCCATGTGAAGCTGATCTTCGGCAAGGTGGGAGCAACATTCGGCCCCTTAATCTTCCCAAGGACTCTGCAAGCAGCCACATCACCTGAGAGCTCATTAAATCATTAGTAGCACTAAATGAGATATTGCACCTAGAGCACATAGCACCTGGCTCAAAAGAGGCCATGGATGAATGTTGGCTATTACTTTCATTAAAGATGCATATTCCCACCCCTATGGTCCCACCCTCTGGAATATGTAACATCATGGAATCTTGTGGGGCCTCATCTTGTGGATGCAGGGGACACACAACATACGCAGGGCCTGCAGTCTGGAAATTCTTCTCATCAGCACATTGGCCAGTGTGTGAATGAGAGTTCCTCTTTCCCACCCTAGCCGGACATTAAATAATTAGTCAGTATTCCTTCACAGTGAGCTATAATCACGCCATAGCCAATACTAATATTAAAATATTAAGGGAAAATGGACCCTGAGTTCCATTTCCCTGTGTGGACTAAGCATTCTTGAGAGCATCCTGTCCTGTGAATTTCCCCAGCTACTGAAGGAAGCGTCCGACATCCACCTCATTGTTGTAGTCGTCAGGCTAATCTTAGTGCAGTCACCACTCATCCCCTTTTCCACGTCCTTACCCAGGAAGGTCACTGCTTGCTTGTTTTAGAGCCAAGGCGAGTGGTTTCTAGCCCTGGTCTGAACTTTTGAGGAATGTGGGGGAGGGAGAGAGAGAGAGAGAGAGAGAGATTGAGATCAGACTATTTTTCCTTCTTGCAGAAGGTGGTGAGAGAAAGCAGGAGTTATAGCCGACAACCACACACACTCACTCACTCACTCACACATACACACACTCACACACACTCATGTACACAAACACGAACGCACACGTATATCTGCAGGGACTCATATATATGCATATACAGTTCATATGCTCATACCCACACATACACATGAACACACACACTCACACCCACACACACAGAGGCAACCTATGAAAGTGCATGCTGACAATAGGGGGTTGCAGCCCAAGTCCCTGTATTTTGGGGGATCACTAACAGGACCCCTTTTCAACCTCAGGTCACAGGGGAGCTTGTTCAATGGATGTCACCATGTCAACAATATTCAGGTTTATTGGACAAGAAGTCATGCATTTTCTTCCTACATTTGCTCAACTTACCCCATGGCCACATGTGGTTGTGTGAAAACTAGCCTTCTACAACCCAGTCTGAACCAACACAGCAGATGAGACAGGAGCCTCTACAAACTAGCAGGTAGGGCCTGAATTTTCAGTTCTAGCCAGAGCCGGGGATCTTCCTCCAGTTCATTTGAAAGGGCTCAAATTTCCTGCTGTTCTCTGAACTTTCTTTTTTTCTTTTAAAGATGAAACTTGGCAGCTCAATGAGCTGAGCGTCCTTTACTTGTATTACTTCTAGAACACTGACATTTCAATTTCAAAAATTTACATTATGAAATTTCCAGTAGCAGATTTTAGTGTTTCACAATGCTTATGAATTCCACTTGGCTGACACCAATAGTCTATTTATATATTCCATGTCAAAAAACCAAGACTTGTCCCAAGATGGCGCTGTCACATTCGCGGCAGATCCTCTGGCCACACTTGGCATTTGTGGTTGTATCTTCTTCCCTAGCCTCCTTACCATCAGCCACTCCACTTCAGCCTGAGTAGATGCCAGGTACTGCCTGTCTTCTACCCAGCCATGCACAGGAGGGGCTTGTGCCCGTGGGAAACACCAGCTGAGCCAATACCTCCCCGTGACCCCAAGTGTGGCCACTGCCCCGGAGTTCCTTACAGTCCCTGCAAGCCCAGCCCAGCACAGACTACTCAAGCTGCTGCCAGGAACTGGGTTCAGTGCAGAGAGAATCAAACCCAAGGAGGCGGCCGCTGCAGCTATAGGTCCTGGGGAGATGACTCTGGTGAGGTAGGTTCAGGCGCTGCTGGGAGCTTCCAGGGGCTCCCAAGTCCAACAGGGAGTTAGGGAGAGCTTTAGGGAGGACATGCGTGAGCTGCATCCTGACAGGGGAGCAAAAGCACACACTCCTGTATACTTTTGTTCTCATGGAATTATTTACAAAGGCAAAGAATAGATGGAAATGTCTGCATGAGTTTGTTGAGGCTACAGTAACAAGTACCACAAACTGGGCAGCTGAAGCAACAGACATTTCTTCTCAGAGTCCTGAAGGCCAGACATCGAAGATCAAGGTGATGGTAACATTGGTCCCTTCGAGGCTGTGAGGAATATTCTGTTCCAGGCTTCTCTCTTTGGCTCTCAGATGGCCAGCTCCTTCCAGTGTCTCTTCACATCGTCATCCCTCTGCCTGTTTCTGTCTCCAAATTTCCCATTTTTTATAAGAACATCAATCATTATGTTTTGGGACTACCCTAATGACCTCACTTTAACTTGATTACCACTATAAAGACCTTCTCTCCAAGTAAGGTCACATGCCAGGGGTTGAGACGCCAACATTTGAACTGTGGGGAGACACCACTTAACTCATAACAATGTCCAGCTGTAGTTGTTAGTCAGCTAGTGGTAAATTATGAACTATTTAAAAGGTGGTGAAGAACACCCTATATTAATGGGGACTGCTTGGGTTGTGATGTAAAATGACACAAAGGAAGGAGATGGGACAGGAATACAGACCCATGACAACAATAACAGTTTTCAGGTCAGAAGTTCACAAGTGATCTTTGCCCTTTACTTCCCAGATATAATCTGATGGGGCTCGATAACATTTGCAATGTGTATGGAAGCCACCAGGAGCCATAGGCCCCACCTCCTATCCCCTGCACTGGGAAACAAGGATCAGGTCCCCACACACACTCTTTTCATTTCTTGCAAGACAGTCAACACAACGAGGCCCAAGCAAATGTCAAGTAAGTGTCCAGGGGACCCTGCAAAGATCCTTCCCCTGGTACAGCAGATGCCTTGTCAACGCCCTGGTCAAGGGACTGGGACAACAGTGGTTTCAGGCCTTCCTACAACACAGGTGTCTGAGAAGTAGATCTGGGAAGTCTGTCCAGGTTACTCCACTTCTGGTCCAAAAGATCAAGGCAGATGCCACCATCAGGCCTGGGAGCAGGACTGCCCTAAAGGCAACAGAAATGAAGCGGGACCCTCTGGCACCACAGTGTCCTATGCCATAAAGACCCTGGCCCTCCACATGGGTTCACTGGCCCGGTATGAGGGAGAGTGAGCAGTGCTGTGAAGTCCCAGCAGCTCCCTGAAGTGGGCATTCCTGACTCCTCAGAGACTCCAGCTGCAGCTCCATGAAGAGGGAGCACCAAACTGCTAAGGGAACATCAGCGTCTCCTGGACCGATGAGCCTGTCACGTAGCCTAGGGGTGGGGTTTCTGGTGTGACAGAGCGTGTGGCCAGGCCATGGAGACAGCCAGCACATGGAGACATTGGTGATGTAGCACTGAGTCAGGCTCAGCACAGGTGTAGGACACCCTGCTAACCAGGAGGGTGGTAGACAAAATCTTGATGTGGCAGCGGCTGCCCTTGTCTTTCTAGCTGGAGGTTTGGGCTCATCTTTCAAGGCAGGTTGTTACTCCGTTTTGGTGACACCAAAATCCTCTTCCAAGATGGGATGTTGGCAATATTTAAGAGCTAAATTGTGTGCAGTGAAGAAAGTCAAAGGCTACCTTTGTCGCAGGCAGATTTGTAGCGCAGAAAATGATCATGACAGGGATAGCAGCCAGCCCTAGGGATGAGGAAAACCACTATTCTCCATCCAAGTTTTTTGGGGGCATGGTCAACAGCAGCCCCAGACGGGGATGTAGTAGGAGGCAGGGCTCTAAACAGTTTCAGGGGTGACCTAAGGACAGAGGGAGCTTGAGGGACCCCACTGGGCAAAGCACCATGGGGAGTGCTCTCTAGGCTTACTACTCTACGTCATAAGCTCCCTGCCACCTCTGTGAGCAGTCTGGTTGTATTAACAGTGGCAGCCCCATCTTTGATGTGCTTTGAGTCACTCATGGAAGGGGTATGTCTGTGATGAAGAAAACCAGAGGATGGCAGAAGCCAGACTTGAGATGTCCCAAGGGGATCGCAGTGGCCCTGAGCCTGGAGTCTGCTGGCTGGTGTGTCCATGACTACCAGGATGGGCTTGGAATGGGCATTCCCTGGGGAACTGCCAGTGGGGAATCTGGTGAAAGAATGGATTTCCCACAGTCACACAGGATGGGATTTTGATGGTGATGTGTTAAAGAAGAGGCTGTCTGGGGGCCATAAGTATGCAGCACAGGGGCAGGAGCTCCAGACCATCATGGAGTCCTGGGCAGGATCATATCAACCAGTGATCAATGAGTTTGGAGCAATGAGCGACAGAGTGGCCCAGCTATGTCATGGTAGACTAGGTGATGCCGCGTAGTAATGAGCCCCACATCTCTGTGCTTAAACAGCAAGGGGGTGTTTCTCGCTTAGACAGGTGTCCATGGAAGGACAGCTGGGGGTTTTTGACCACTCAGAGAACCAGGCTTATGGCTCCAACTCAAACTGGGCTCAGGGAGAAAGCCCTTGGAAATGCCCCACTCCGAAATGATACACTCTACTCACCACTCAGGGCTAATCATGTGGTCCCTCCAACCGTACGGGAGTTAGAGGTACAATCCTACTAGACTTCAGAGGCAGCAGGGGACACTGCTAATGGACCCTCAAACTGCTTCTGCATTTCAAAGAGAAACAGCCCTCTGGCCTGGTGCTGGTGGCCCCATCTGCTCCCCCCAACCCCCAGCCTTCTCCTTGCAGATGGAGAAGTTATTGGCAAGTCTCCAACCTCTCCTCCAGCTGCAAGCTCCGTCCAAAGGCAGCAGCCACTTTCCCAGGTGAGGAGAGTTTGGCTTCTGCCAAGCACACAGTGAATTTAAACACCACCGACTCGTGCTGCTGGCTGAACCAGAACAGAAAAGTCCACTGCCTGCATCCTGGAGCGTGCAAATTTACTCAAGTGTGTGCTGTGACCCACAGGTCACTCAAAACTTCAACTCTAGCTTCAAGTTAGGAGAAAATGATTCATCCTTGATATCCCAAGGAGAAGGACTTACATGAAGAATGAGAGAGATGCTCTTCATCTTGAATTGTTATTTTTTTCCTTTCTACTAAGAACAGCAACACAATTCTGTCTGTAAATGGGGAAATGCCTTGTTGAGTAAGGACTCTCAGCCGCAAAGCACTGTCTGTCTATAATTACACTTAACCCTCACATAGCAGCCGCAGAGAGCAGTCTGCAAACTCCATCAAGGCCAAGTGATGAGTGGCCTCTAATGATTCCAATGACCTTCATTCCTACTTTCCCAGGTTACATTTGACAGTCGATCTGGATTCAATAAAACTAGCTCTGACTCATCCAAACTAGTGGATGGGTTGAATCCAGCCTCCAGGAGTGTTCTGTTGGTCTCTACTATTCTTAAAAATTAAATTCATAGGCCACCCCTTCAGGTCCCCTCCCACTGTGGAAGTTTTTCTGTGCTCTCAATAAATCCTGCTTTCAAAAAAAAATTAAATTCATTGTTAATATCTTTAAAATTATTTTTAATTTGAGATACTTTAAAAATATTTCCCAATTTAAAAAAATGTGTGTGTGTGTCTTCCCCTGAAAATCCAAGTGATCAAAAAACCTTGGGCCTACATCCCTGAATAGCAACCGTCAGACAGAGCCAAGGGGCCTGCATCATCCTTGTTCACTCCCCAGCCCCTCCTACACTGCCCACTCCTTCCTGTGAGCTTCCTGACCCAAGGCAGTTAAGGCTGCAACCTCTGGTGGTGTCCTGAAGATATGCTTTCAGCATCCTGGCCCCCAGCACCTAGTGTGTGTCCAACTCATGGTGGGATCCAATGATACTTGTTGAATAAATGATTTAATAAGTGGGTACTGACGTGGAGAAACATACTGGATGATTCAGTCAGGAACCTGGGTTAACACCTTAGCTCAGCCTCTTACTGGCTTTTTGGTCATTCGTGTATAAAAATATACATAGGCACCAGGTGTGGTGGCTCACGCCTGTAATCCAGGACTTTGGGAGGGTGAGGCAAGAGGATTGTTTGAACCCAAGAGTTCAAGACCAGCCTAGACAACATAGGGAGACCTTATTTCTACAAAAAAATTAAAATAAAAAATTAGCCAGGTGTGGAGTCATGTACCTATAGTCCCAGCTACTCAGGACTCATCTGCCATCTTTTAACCTAAAGGAAGACAAAGGCAACTCTTCTTTCTGAAGAGACAAGTCCTGCCAGACCTGTGCTCCCCGAAGGAGCTGTCCCATCTTTCAAAATTGGCACTGTCAGTGTGGCCCCTTGGGCTGGCAGTACAGAGAGCTCAGTCCTACATCAGTTTGGCTGGTCATTAGCTGTGTGACCTTAAACCCCCCACATCACCTCTCGGGTCATCGCCTGTAATGTCAAGACAGGACCATAATATCAAGCTGTGTGCCTTGGGCAAATTATGAACATCTTTAAAACTCCATCAATTTAGCCACAAAAGTGTATAAACTTTAATTTTCTTTTATTTAGTATTGGGACCAATCCTTCAGCTGAAATTTTGTATTAAAGTCCAATATGAGAAGCTAGTCAGAAGTAGGTGTGGGGATGGGGCAGGAGTCCGGCCTCCTGATGACCCTTTATCTCCTACAGCAGAACCCCAAGCAGTCCTGGGAGAAGGCACAGGTCGAAAGGCTCCCACCCAAAAGGTCCTAGAAGCCCCTTTTGCTCTAGGAGCCCTTGAGTCTTTGCTTTACAGACCCATGTTCTGTCCTGTGCTTTTTTCTTGTCCTAAAATTGAGATTCCATGTGGCTCTGTAGACCTTTAAAAAAAGAAAAGAAAAATGAATCCATCATGGTGGTTTACACCTATAATCTCAGCACTTTGGGAGGCCAAAGCAGGAGGATTGTTTGAGGCCAGGAGTTTGAGAGCAGCCTGGGCAACATAGCAAGATCCCATCTCCACAAAAAAATTTTTTTTAAAGAATAACCCGAGAATGCACAAAATACTTCAGGAGTCTCTTATCCATCATCAAGTTCTTCATGGTCCTCAATCACTAACACCATGTGCACGGGAGGCTGTTGCCTTAGTGCCTTTTCCAATTCAGACCAAGGCTGGGCTTCTTCTAGCTTAGCTGACACCGCTGGGCCTACTCTGTCCCTGATCGATATCCTGTTTCTGTGTGTGGTCAACACCTCCCATGATTCACCCAGAAACTACGTTTAGTGATAGACAAATTAAACTGTTATAACTTGTTATAATGACTTAATAAAGCTTGTCAAGTGCTTAAGAATCCATCTGGATGAAAGAAACATTATTAATGTAAAACATTATTATTACAGCAACAACCGGGATTGTGCCAAAATTCCAGAGTCCCACCCCCTCAGTAAAGAGCACGAAGTTATATCGCTGGTATTCAACCTTGGGATGCTGCTGTGAAACCAACATCTTCACTAGATCACACGGCACCGGCCCAAGTAGGGTGTTTGCTGACAAGCAGGGTGGGGTAGGAGGTGCAAAGGAAAAAATGCAGTCCTCCACAGTGGAATTATTCCCTAGATTCCATTCTGTGAGGGCTCAGAGTACAAGTAGGTTTGCTAAAATGTCTGCCACGTGCCTCAGTGATTAGGGCTGAGGTTTGGGCAGCCTGTCAAAGATTCCCCCAGGCGACGCTCAAGCCCGTCTCAGCCCAGTGCAGGAGGCTTCTTGTTTTTACTGCAGGGCAGTCAAGAGATTCTGGGAGAGCAAGTGATATCCTATAAGCCATCCCACTCTTTCATTCCCCCATGTGTGTCCTAAACTTTGAATTAATGTTCTGCCTTTTCTTTTTCCCATTCAGCCAAGATTCATAGGTTTGGCCCAGATAGCCTGTCCCACGGACAGAACCCCTAAAACCAGCTGGGAGGACAGCCAGGGAGGCGTGCTCATGGACTAGAAGTGTCTAACAGCACTGCTCCTGGGATTTTATCCCTCCTCCCCCCCACCCCCCCAGCTCAGCGTGAGCTTCACTTGGGCCAAAAAATCAACTGCACAAGAACAAGATTAAGCAGGAGGCTGGAGACAGAAGTAAATAGAATGCATGAATGAAACCTCAAAGTTTTCATAACTATAAACTCACCAAGAACCAATGGAGGGAGCTGATGAAACTTCCTTAGGTGAGACTTCACAAGTTCTTCCTCACCAAGCCAAATTTGGTCTCACCATAGCTTCTGCAAAACGTTCTAAACCTGCCCTCTGGAATCACACAGATGGAGTCTAATCTCTCTGAATAAATCTGTGTGTGTCCCTCTAAGCATAGAAGATGACTATCAGGCACCCAAGTCTTCCCTTTCTCTAGATGAATTTTCATGGGTCTTTGTCCCTGCTGTGACACTTTGTCAACTACTCGTTATACTGTGGGTGGGCTCTGGTTCAGGGGTGCTTCTCTTATGAGTAGTTTCCTGAGCTGCTGTATCTCTAGAGTTCTTCAATCTGATGCTAGAAAGGAAATCATTTACTGGCTAGGCCAGGTCTCCTCAATCTCAGCACTACTGACATTTTCAGCCAGGAATTCTTAGTTCTGGGGGACTATTCTGTGTATTGTAGGATGTTCACCAACATCCCTGGCCTCTGCCCACTAGATGCCAATAGCAACTCCCTTCCAGTAGTGAAAAAAATATCTCCAGACATTGCCAAATGTCCCCTTGGATGCAAAGTACCCCCTGGTTGAGAACCATTGGGGTAGAATGTTTGATTAGGGTCCAGGCCAATTGAAAGTTTCTAACCTTCAATGATTCCCTGAATTCTCAAGAATTCTGAGACTATCTGTTTAATTCAGATTGTGAAACAAATAAGAGCAGAGGACTAGTTTAAGGACAAAAAGATTTGGTATGTTGGAAGTCCTCAATGAGTCATAAAAGCAATTCCCAAAAGATTATAATGGTGAAGATGAAATTGCAAAAATGCCCAGGCATATAAATAAAAGCAAGAGGAGCTGGACAGGGTGGAGGAAAGTATTGCTGAAACCCAATTCCTCAAGGATTTCCCTCTTTGGCCAAGCATGTTCACAGCAGACTTCTTAGTAAATGAACTTCACAAAATGTTCTTTCCACCTGAAAATGATGGTCTCCTATAATTTCAACTGGCAAGAAGAGGGAGGAAATGAAAGAGCCAATGTTTAAATAAAATGAAATAGAATAGCTGGTACTTAGAATCCTTCAAATAAATGGCTGGCTGGTTGAAGCCAAATAAGATTTTTAAAAATTGAGAGCCAGCCTTCTGGCTCTTTATTCCTGGCTATAATATGGCCAAAATTGTGGATTGGTGTAAGGGGAAAGCCTGCCCTGAGATTTCAAGGCATTCAATTCTAGTTTGCAATTAACTCAGAAATCCACAGGACGAAACACCATGTCATCCATGTTAATGCATTGTGAAATTCCATTCTTGGAGCTCAACATCAGATATAAACCCAAGGAGATAACTCCTCTTCCCTATTGTCTGTCTCTGAGGCATCTAAAAAAAAATTCCTTTACCTTGATTTTCTTACATTTGGGTAGATCAGCGGCTTGGATTTAAATGAGAGCTTTCAAACAAGCTTCTGCACTGTTTTTATTCCTCACTTCTTCTACCTGAACTTTCACTGTGACAGCCATGCAAGTATGCATAGGGATTTGTGTTCCCATCTATGTATCACTCCTCTGGACTTTCTGTTGTCTCAGGAGCTTATGTCTCTCTCCCAGTTATAAATGCTGGATAATTCTGAGTGCACAAAATGGAGCCAGAGCAGAGAAGCTTCTCCCGGTCCAGAACTCAACAGAACCAGAATGTGAGTGAGAGACTCCCTGATGCAAAGACTGACAAAGCAACCAAGCCCCTGCAGTCCTTAGCCCGCCTCCCAAAGCCTTATTGTTTTCCAAGGCATTTCCTCAGAAATGACCCATTTTACCCTGAATCACTATGACCGGTAAGGACTGGGCATCTTGGTTGTGTTCTGTTCAAGCTTGGGCAGTGGTATGCTGCTTCTTGTGTAACAATCTCATGAGTGAGTGTGTTGGGGGAGCCCTGATTAGTAGCATTTGCCAATTTCCATGGTGTAAATACTCCCACCATGGCCAATTTCAAGCTACCAGCATGAAATCAACCAGCTCTCCCTATATCTGCAAATGTAACAATCTGCTTTTCCAAAAGTAGGGCCATCTCCAGCAAGCTGCTAAGCCTGAGGCTCTTTCTCCTGTGCAACATCACCCTGCTCAAAGCTTGACATACCTTATAAATGCCAAAGTTTAAAAAAAAATTGGCAACAGAACCAGACAATTTGGCGCTGTAAAAGGCAAGGGGGAGTTTGAATAAATTTGAGTTTCTTTCTTTTCCTTTTTTTTGTTTAATAAGAGAAAGGGTGACAACAAAATTGTACAGGAAACTTTAATGCTCTCAACTGTGCGCCCTAAGAAATACACACTGAACTCAACATCAAACACCACCACTAGATTTTGATCTCCCAAAAGAAGAAAAGTTAATTTATTTTTCTTAAACTATTCTCAACCAGAGAATGGCCTGCTTCATAAAATGAGGCTAATCTTTATTATATATCAGATTGCTTTTACCCATTAATTTTTTATTGTGGTTGAATATTGATAATGTCTCCAAAAGCAACAGATTCTGCTTTACCTAGCATCATGGAATCATTTTATATTTTTAGATTTATCTTTAGTGACAGGAAGAACAAAAATAAAGTAGCTTTGTAGCTTGACTTGAAACATTAGGGTCACTGCTTCCTTAGCATTTAAAAAATGACCACTTTTGATGAAATTATGGTCACAGGATTGTAATGTATGCACTACTAGAATTCTCCAGAGCAAAGAGAGAAACTGAGCAAATAGAAAATTTAGAACTACCAGAACGAGAAATGGCTTTATAAACATTTTTAAAAAGTCAATAATAACATAGTAAGGCTAGGAAATGATCTTCAATATAACACATCAAATAACTTAATATAAACATCCAAATCAGCTTGAAGCCTCCTTCTCATTCACATTGTGCCCTTATTCTTGTTCCAGATAAGAAACAGCTGGAAAGAATGAAAAAAATGCTCATTCATCCTCCAGGATTTTTAAGGAGACAATGTGCATGATATTATCTCAATAGCCAGCCAAACTGGGTTAATTTTTAATCCTTTCACTTAACCCAGAGCTCTGGGTGGGGTCAGTGAGGGGAGGGCGTTGGAAGAGGAAAATGATTTCAGAGCTAATTGCTAGACTCCCTCTCAAGCAAATTCATCAAACACTCATAACTTGGAACCAGCTCAGGTCACTCTGTAATTTGCTAGACATGTCTGCTATTATCCATAGCTGAATGTACAAAGGCAACTCAAGAGCCAAAACAGCAAGGTGGTGCCAAGACTCAATCACCATTAATGTGCATATTGAAGGTCAGCAGGCTGCATAGTTTAGTTACATCGCACAGTAATCAGTCATGTCTGGTGTAACCCAAAGACTCCCCAAGACAGCCCGTAAAGCCATCTAACTTCGACTGTTTACGAAGGTTAACCTAAGAGCAGTGATTACAACCACGGAGTTGACACACATAATTAGGTTAGAAAAGCTCTCTAAGTGAAACTGAAGACAGAATCTTACAGAAACAGATGTTTATCCAACTAATGCTGTTGAGTGCATGCCATAGGGTGCATCTGTGAGAATCTGGGGCATGAACATCCTTTAACACTCTTGCCTGATGGTAATTCAGAGATCTCTGTAAGGAAAGAAGATTGCGCTGCCTCAGTCCAGTCAACTATGGCCAGAGAGCCCATGCCTGCCTGGTGCCCTGCTCTTTACACCTCTTTTGCAGTCTTGTACTTACACTAGGCAAGGGACAGACTGGAGTTTCCCACAGAAGGATCCAGCCACAGCCAGCATTGCCATAGAGAAGAGAGAAACAGTCATCGGACTATCGAAGGAACATGGCAGTTGCTTCATAATGCCAACCAAAATGGCATTTCTGCTGCACAGTTAGAAGAGCAACTTGGGAAGAGTTCATATCTGGAAAATGACTTAAGCCAAGAGAGGCAATGTTCAAGAGGCTGAGTTAGTGAGCCCTCTTTCATTCTCACATAGAGAAAGAAAATAAATGGTGGCATGGAAGAGACTGGTCAGTGAGAACTGAGAGAGACACTAATACCTGCTCCCACCTCTAAGCGGCTTTTATTCTGGGTCACAAGTTGGAAAAAAGAAATCCTACCCTTCACCAAGGGAAGCATAGCAGCTAACCAGAACAATCTGCCTTGAGAAATACAAGCTTCCTTCCCATGGTGGCTGGGGGGGTGGGGGGGTGGTATTGTCTTCCTTTCCTTGAAAGTTCACAGATAATTTAAGTCTAGTATATTGGTGCAAAGTAGGACACTCTGGATCCACCCCCCCGCCCCACACACACACTTCTTCTCCCCAAACTTCCTCCTCATCCTACAATCTATTTCTTCCTTACTAACCAGCTGGCCCTCAGTCAGCCTTCCTGGGCTCATCCTCCACTGTCACACCATTACTAAGATCCATCATTTCTACTTCCAAAATTAACTTGACTCTGCCCAACTCTCTTCTCTCCTCCCATCTCTTTTGCTACCTCCCTGGTTCAGGCCTTTGCAATCATCTCATGCAAGGTGCATGGTCTCTCTCCTCCCACTCTACCCTACTTAACTCCATTCCCCATAGGACAGTCAGAATGATTCATTTATATTCTTATTTAATTAGGTCGTCTCTCTGCCACAACCCTTTCATGGCTTCTTACTGCCCTTTAAATAAAACCTAAAATCACTAATGTACCTAAAAGACCTGCATGGTTGAAGCTTAAAGAGTGAAGGGGAGAGTGAGTAAGCTTGTTCTATAGCAGAAAGAACATTATAAACCTCTAAAGAAGGGAAAGAGAGCCCCTGAGTGAACACCAACAGAAGGTGAAAGATGAAAGGGACCCTGCAGATGAGGGATGGAAGCTTGGTATTGGATGGAACAAATTCATGGGGAGAGACCACTTGGAAGATGAATCAGAAGGGGTTCCAAAGATAACATTTGAGGCAGCTGAGTTAAATACCTATTTTAAGACTCTTAAAGAAGACAGAATCAACTGCAGAAGATGAAATCAATGCCCTAAAAGATCACAGGAGAAATCCCCAGATTTCTGACTGTTTTGCTGCAATCAGGAAATCATAGTCAGAAGGGAGAGGCCCAGCTCCTGGGAAATGTCATGTCTTCCTTCCCGCATCAAGCAAAAGAAAGAATGCTCAGCAGAGATCTGATATAGAGAGTTTGCCTGGTAAGAGTGAAGGAGAATCTTCCCAGGGCACGTGGCAAGATCAGCTGCAGGGGCAAAGAGCTGGACACCTATAAGACACAAGCCAGAATTCCTTCAGAAACTCTGGGAAGGATCCCTGGCTCTTATGGAAGGCAGCTCATTTTCCATGTGAGAAAAGCTCATGATAATGGGTTGAGCACTCTTCTTGCTGAAAGACATCTGCGCAGCTTAAGAAAAGGGGATGCACACTTGAGATACATTATGGAGGGAAGATTTAGGGATTTTCAAAGTATCCTTATTTCTCTGATGTTGTGTGTGGGGCATTGGCAGAGGCTCATCAGGATGACCAGACCTGGAGGAGCAGGAGCCCCAGGTGGGTGCAGGCCATGATGGGTGGGCATCCAGCACCCAGGACCTAGGGTGGATAGACACCCCTTCCCAGGATCAGGACCATGAGCAAGAGCCTCTACTGGATCCTCCCAGCCCTACCCAACAACTGCACCAGAGCTCTAGCCTCAGGCCCTGTGCTCCTGGTGCTGCACTCAACCAGGCCACCTTGAACCGATCCTCTCACAGAAATGGGGTGCCGCTGAGCTGCCTTGATCCAACACTCCCACAGAAGCAAGGCGCCCTGGACAGCCTTGATCCAACCCTCCCATGAGAATGGGGTGGCCCTGGGCAACCTTGATCTAATCCTCCCATGGGAATAGGATGTCCCTGGTTACCTGATCCAACCCTCCCACAGCAATAAGGTGTCCCTGAGCCTCCTTGCTCCAGCCCTCACACAGGAACAGGGTGCCCCTGCATTGCCTTTATCCAACCCTCCCAGAAGACAGGATGCTCTTGAACCACCTTAATCCAATCCTCTCATGGGAATGGTATGCTCCTGGGACATTTTGATATAACCTTCATACAAGAAAGGGATGCTGCTGACCTAGCTCCACCCTCTCCTGAGAGTCACAGTGGGCAGCTCCTGGGAAGGAGATGCTGTCCTTCCCCCAATTCCAGAACAAGATGAAGACACTGCCTAGGAATCTTGCCCCTCAAAAGTGTCCCTTGGCCCATAACTTCCTTCATTAAAAGGCAGAGAAATGTGTCTATACCAAATGCTATCCACACAGCCTGACAGCAGAAGTATATCTATTTCCAAGTGATTCCACCTTCCAGGAGCCCACTTCTGAA
Organism: Tarsius wallacei; assembly: GCA_963574415.1. Classification (NCBI taxonomy): domain Eukaryota; kingdom Metazoa; phylum Chordata; class Mammalia; order Primates; family Tarsiidae; genus Tarsius; species Tarsius wallacei. The sequence continues at coordinate 29,715 of CAUYQG010036344.1, read as the reverse complement.
AATCCAAAACTATGGCAAGATGCTTTTCTAACTACAAAAGAAATTTTGACTTTTTTTTAGTTTTATCACTACAAGTTTTTGTTGACCCAAGTGGAAACTTGATAAGATTTTATTATTCTCAAATAATGTTTTATAATTGTAGATGATTTAAATGTGATGACTCATATAAATTAATTAATTTTGTCTAATTTTATTTGTAAGTAGTATCACTGTAATACCTTTATTGTTGTTAACAAGTCCACTAAAATAATCCAAAAACACAGCAAAAAATTTATTTTATCTTCTTTCTAAAAATATTTTGGAATTTTTTCGGGTTTTTTTGTTTCACTATTATTTAAGTAATTGTACAATATCTTTATGGAGATTTGAAGAATTATAATTTTTAAGTTAATGTTTGATAAATGTATATATTATGTAAATATGAATCTTATTAGTAAATTGTGTGCTTATTTTTTGATTTCTAGATGATGCAATAGTATTTTTGTTATTATTATTTAACAATATCTTTGACTCTCACCTATAATCCCAGGAGTTTGGGAGGCTGAGGCAGGAGGATCACTTGATGCCACGAGTTTGAGACCAGTCTCAGCACCATAGTAAGACTCCATCTCTAAAAAAGCTAAAAAAAAAATTAGCTGGGTGTGATGGTGCACACCTATAGTCCCACTTGCTTGATAGGCTGAGGCAGGATAATCTTGAGCCCAGGAGTTTGAGGGAGCAGTGAGCCATTATCACACTACTGCACTCCAGCATGGGCAGCAGAACAAGACTCTATCTCAATAATAATAATTTTCTTTGATTCATAAACAGTAAAGTTTGTCTTTCTTCTAAAGGACTATTGAATTTTCTCTTATTTAATTTCAATACTATAGTTGAATGCTTATACAGATGTTCAAATGAAAGCTCAGTGGAATTGTAATTCTTAGGATAGCGTTTTATAAATGTAGCTTATTTAGAGGTTAATTTCCTAATGCATTGCTTCCTCTCTTTGAGAAACAAAAAAAGTTTATTTCTGCTTACCAAGGGCTGAATTCACTCTGGTTGTAAGATTAATGAATAAATTTTGGTTTCAAACAAAACTACTTTTGGAAACATTGGAGATGGCCAAAGAGCCCTTGCTTTAGAATTCATAATGAATGTTAGCATGTCCATGGCTCCCAGAAATCCTGCTCCATGGGCTCTGCTTCCTTTGTCCTTCAACCCCTGGATTCATCTCAGGACAAGGATTAGAAGCTTGGCATCAGAGTTCTCCTCAAGTGGCAACCCAGTTTCCCTACAGTACCCTTCTCCATGCCAAATCCTCATGACCCTGAGTAACATCTCACAGAAGCAGGATTTCAGAGCATACTTTGGAACAGGCAGATGTAGATGAGATGCAGTCATTGTAGGTTTTCCCAGGGCATGTGAACTCAGGTGGGGAGCTAGTTATACCAGCGCTATCCATGTAGAGAACATAGCATAGTGTCTGACACTCAAACAATGCCCAATTTCTATTCAAGTGAGTCACTGAGATGGCTCAACTACAGCCATCAGCAGCTGAGAAGGACACGCTACAATTAAAGGACAGATCTGCCACTTCCTCCAAGCTTTTGTCCCCTGGCCTGAGTGTCCTATGGATACTCCCCACCCCTTTAGGAAGCATCTCCGAGACCCTGCCCGTAACAGAGAAGGACTCCAGCCCATCCAAGGACTGTGAGGGTACCATTACTGAACTGTTATTCAGTTCCTTCACAGACAGCAGTGTGTGCTTTTGTTGCCTCCCTTTCTTCTCCCAGTGATAAAACCATGTGATGTTAAAAAAAAAAAACTCTCCAAAAGAGGAAATTGGCCACCAAACATGAAGGTGCATTGAACAAATAAAAAGTGATAATACTCAGGAAAAATCCAAATAGAACATAAATGGAGATATGAAAGAATAACTGACCACAGAAATGATGACACCACTGTCATTCAAGGGACACTAGAAATGCAGCCAAAGGAACTTGGTAAATGTGAACTTACCAACATAAGTGAGGAAAGCAGTTGTGACCAAAAGGACTAAGATTTCACAGGGGTAGTGGCACTCTCTGGATAAAACTTCACGTAAAAGAAACTCTGAGAGATAGTTTATTACATTGAAAGAGCAAAGGATGAAATGTAGAAAGCTTATTAAAACTTAGAGTATGACAATTTGCAGACATAGAAAAGATGCTCACTACACAATATGAGTTATATATTTTTAAAAAAGGTAAGCATGTTTCAAATTATTCTTGCTAATCTTTTATGAAGAATAAGGCATTTTAATTCTCAGTGTGTATAATGTTTTAAATTCATGTCTTAAATAAATATTAGCTTTACTATTTTTCATTTTCCTATATATTTATAACCAACAGTAGAATAATTTTTAATCTTTTGACCAATAAAACCTTTAAAAGTTATGAGACCATCACAATTTTTCCTTGATTATTAAAGTCACTTTGAATGATTTCAGCTTCCATGGTCACTTTTACAATTCACACTACTGTGTAAAGTGAGGACTGCCTGCATATTGACCACTTTATTTTGTTTGTGTGTTTATGTATGTATGTATGTATGTATGTATTTCTGAGTTGAGATTTCACTCTGTCACCCATGCTGGAGTGCAGTGGTGTGATCACAGCTCATCACAGCCTCAACCTACTAGGCTCAGATGATCCTCCAGCCTCAACAATCAGACAAAGGAAATAATAAAATTTAGAGCAGAAATCAATGAAATTTAATCTAGGAAAACAATAGAGAGCAATGAAACAAAAATCTGGTCCTTTGAAAAGACAAAAAAATAATAATTCATACTCTTCTAATCCAGAAAAGAAGAGAAGAGGCATAAATTATCATCGTGAATGAAGCAGTATCACTAAATAATTACTACTGATCCCATGGACATTAAAAAGATAAGAGAATAATAATATGAAAAACTTCATATTCATAAATTTGATGACTTAAAGGAAATAGACCAATTCCTTAAAAAGCACAAACTATCTACACTCATTCAAGGATAATTTGGTAAACTAAGTAGTCATCTATCTAATAGAGAAATTGAATCAACAATTAATAACCTTCCCAAAAAGAAAGTACCAGATCCAGATGACTTCCCCGCTGAATTTTATCAAACATTTAAGAGACAAATTATACCAATTATCTACAAACTCTTGCAGTAAATAGAAGAGAAGAGAATGCTTCCCAATTCCTTTATGGGAGCAGCATTACCCCAATATCAAAACAACACAAATATATTACACCAAAGAGAAAATCCACATGTCAATATTTCTTATAAGCAAAAATCTTTAATAATTTAGAAAATCAAGCCTAACAATAATTTCTTAGGACAAATAAAGCACAATCCATAAAGGAAAAGTAATAATAAATTGGACATCGTGAAAATTCAAAAAAAAAAACTTTGTCACACAATAAAGAATAGGACCATAAGCTGCCTACTGAAAAAAAAAACTTGCAATCACAAAATTGGCAATGAACTTGTATCAAGAATATATAAGCAACTTTTTTTTTTTTTTTGAGTTGGAGTCTCACTCTGTTACCCAGACTGGAGTGCAATGGCACGCTCCTGGTCACTGCAGCCTTGACCTGCTGGGCTCCAGCAATCCTTCCGCCTCAGCCTTGCAAGTAGCTGGAACTACAGGCATACGATACCACGCCTGGCTAATTTTTTTGATTTATTGTAGAGATGAGGTCTCGCCAAGTTGCCCAGGGGGTCTCGAACCCACGGGCTCAGGCAATTCACTCACCTCGACCTCCCAAAGCACGGGATTACAAGCTGAGCCACCGAGCCCAGCTATAAACAACTCTTAAAACTCAACACAAAAACCTAATTTTAAAATAATGGATGACATTTAAAAAGACACTTCACCAAAGAAGATATTCAGATGGCTAATAAGCATACCAAGAGATGCTCAACATTATTACTCGTTAAGAAGATGCAAATTAAAACTACAAGGAGATACTATGACACATATACTAACATTATTTTTTTTTTTTTTAGCTATTAACACTATCAAATGCTGGCATGAATGCAGAACAATTGGAACTCTAAAACATTGCTTGTAGGTACGTAAAGTAGGACATCTTTGGAAAGCCCTTTGACAGTTTCTAATAAAATTAAATATATGTTTACTATAGAACCCAGCAATCCACTCCTAGGTATTTAGGAGAAATGAAAATATATGTTCACACAAAAATCTGCACATGAAGATGGGCTTTCTTTGTAAAAGCTGAAAACAAAAATTCCTCTCAACTGAGAAATGGATAAACAAACTGAGGTATTTTCGTGCAATGAAATACTACTCAGCAATGAAAGGAGCAAATTATTGATATATGAGCAACGCAGATAAATTGCAAATACATCATACTAAATGAAAGAAGCCAGATTCAAAAAGCAACATACCGTATTATTCTATTTATTTGATGTTCTGGCAAAAACCAAAACTATAAGGACAGAGAACAGATCAGTGTGACTAAGAGGGAGTTTGAGATGGGGTAAAACTGCTCCAGATCCTAACTACAGTGGTTGGTTACTGTGAATCTGCCAAATTCATAGAACTGTACATCAAAAACAGTGAGTTTTACTTTATGTGAATTAAAAATTAACCTTAAGCTGGGCTCGGTGGCTCAGCCTGTAATCCCGCACTTTGGGAGGCTGAGGTGAGTGGATTGCCTGAGCCCACGGGTTCGAGACCTGCCTGGGCAACTTGGCGACACCTCATCTCTACAATAAATCAAAAAATCAGCTGGGTGTGGTAGCGCATGCCTGTAATTCTAGCTACTCGGAAGGCTAAGGCAGAAGGATCACTGGAGCCCAGCGGGTCGAGGCTGCGGTGGCCGGGAGCGGCCACTGCACTCCAATCTGGGAGACAGAGTAAGACTCCAACTCAAAAAAAAAAAGGTAACCTTAAATGGCAGTGTCCACTGTAAGCATTCATTTACCTCTTCACTTGATCAATATTTCTCAAGTGACTATTTTATGATACAGACTTCACTGGATTCTGTGCAGGAGCAAATAAGGTAAATACAGTCTCCACTCTCTAAACTCACTGGTTAATATAGGGGTTGACAAATTACAGCCACATCCAGCCCACCACTTATTTTTGTAAATAAAGTTTTATTGGAACACAGCCTTGCCCGTCCATCTATGTGTGGTCTTTGCAAAAGTTGAACAATTGTCACAGAGAGCATATGGCCCACAAAACCTTAAATATTTACTAGCTGGCCCTTTAAAAAAATGTTTGCTAATCCCAATGTCTCAAACTTTCTTTTGCCTGAGTATCTTTGTGGAGCCTCTTAGACTCAGGCTGAACCCCTAAAAGTAGGTGTGGGCAGGTACTCCTTTGCAAGTCTGCAGATATCTAGATGATTCTAAAGCAAGTAGTTCTGGACCACACTTGGGAAAAGCCGCTTAAGAAATACAAACATTAAGCAAAGTATGGCGATTGAGTGAATTTTGTTTGTAGGGTTAAACTACAATTCATGCATTAAGCTCAAATTTGACAGCCTGGCCCTCTTAGAAGTTGCTTCAACTATTTGAAGGTGGCACCCTCTGGGTAAAACAATATTTTGAAAACAGATGCTTCAGAAGAATTATGGGCAAGGGGTTATTTTACTCACCTTATCTCCCATCATGCATACATATAAAACCTTTCAAGAATTTGGTAATAAAACCGCACATTATTTTAGGTTTCAGCTCTAGTCCAACCCAGCAGGGTTCATTGGCAAGGCAGCCCGCCCACTGCAGGGAGGATGATGGCTGTCTCCATCTGTCATCCTGATGGGTGGGTGGGTGGGGGGAACTGTGGGAGTGGGAAGGGAATGTGGGAAGGCCTGGAGGTACAGGAGGGAAATTTGCCACCTGCTCCCTGCAGAACTCCTTCCTTCTTCTAGACTTTTCTCCACCAGCCCAGTCTGCCTCAAGCTCTTCATCCAATTTTTCTCAGCTTCACTCCTCTTCTTGAGAGTACAAAGACCAGTTCCTAGCTGGGTCCTGGTGTTCCCATGCACTTCCAAAATGTAACAGGGCATTAAAGTTCAAAGCAGAAGAGAGGTCATCTCCATGGAGCAGAAGAGGCTGATTTATATAATTATTACCCAGGAACACTAAATTAGCTCTGAGTTTCCTAAAAGCTGAAAAGAAAAATTGAATAAACAAATCACAAAATACTAATACTGGGAAAATGTCCTGGGCATGGGTTAGAAGTGAGAGAATGGGGAAGGGTCTAGAGGAAAGGTAATATGTGTTTTCCCAATGTGCACACCAGCCTGTCTCCAACAGCCACTACCTCAGCCACCCGAGGGAGAATCTGCCATTAGCCAATTCCATTTGCCTCAAATGCCAACTTTGGCTGTTGATCTCAGGACCCTGCTGACATCTCACACTAATCCAGTGAGTGCCATCGGCTTTAGGCTTCTAATAATAAATTTTTGAGAATATTACAAGATGGTATTATAGCTTTAATTAGTAATTACATGACATCATGACTGGGAAAATTTTATTTTAAGAGTGAAGCTGCCTATGATGTAAAGTAAAAATATTTTTGATCTTTTACAGCCTCTCCTTGATGGCTTACAATTCTGAAGTCTAACAGAGCATATGAGGTATGTCTAGCATGTAAGTGTGAACTTTTTAAAAAAATATTACTTAGTTTCCCATATTTGTAGCTTGAACTGTATGTCTGAAGTCAAGATGGCCCTACTCTATAATTAATAGTGAATTGCCTGTTTTCTTTCAATTATTTTCTCTCTGGGCATATGCCTTGACAAAAGTAGTGTGTTCAACAGGTGTCCGTTTGACCTTCGTCATCAGATCCCATCACTGGAGCGTTCCACCATGATGGATGGGAAGGGAGATGAAGAGAATGCATTTCCTGTATGCAGAAAATCAGAAGATAAATTTCTAACTGGAATGAAAAGAATCTCCATTGCTCTGTAGACAGGAGGGGCATAGTAAGGCTAAGCGATTCATCCTGCCGAAAAGAATACTTCATACAACATTACAAAGAATCAGAGAAAGTGAAAGCTCCAGAGTCTTCTTCTCCACCAAAGGTCATGGTAAAAGTTGACTGAAGAAAGAAAAAGATGTGGCCACAGGTTATTTGGCTTCTCGTGAAGTCCTGAGTTGCTTACCTCTTGATATTTCTTTAGAAATATTTCTTTTATATGGTACTGTCTATCTTATCAAAAGCTAAATTAAAAGAAAATATTATTTTAAGGAATGTCAAACTCTACAGGTTCAAATATAAAACAGTGACAAATGTACAATCAGTGCATCTCTAGAAATTATATCCATATTCTAGGCATGTTCATAGTGTGAAATTTTACTCAGAATAAATTTAGAATTTTTACTCTCCAGGCAATGTTAATAATATATAATTTGCAGTATTAATGTGCTGAAAACCTTTATCAGCCCACTCCCTAAAAAAAGCAGTCTCAAACTTGATACATACACATATTTTTTAAACGGTTGAAAGAAAGTCATCAGGACTCTCTTCATTCAAATTCAGAACAACTCAAATCATCTTTAAAACCCAAGTGGTAAAGAAAGGATTCACAGAACATATTTCCTGAAGAAAAAAATTAAAAGTCCTCCTCCAAGGTTCATGTGACAGGGATGTGCTGTCCATGACAAAATGCAATCAAGAGTGGGTTGGAGTGGAATTGACGGCTCAGGGGCAGCCTGCAGTCACAAGGGGAACACAGAATAGACCAGCAAGGCTCTTGTCAAAGAAGTACTCTGAAGCAATCAGAGGGTGGGCCAAAGGAAGACTATCATAAATGGCAAGGAGGACAGAATCCAGCTACTTGGGAGGAGGTGATTGACTTGGGGATGTCAGCTGACAACCTCCTGCAATGTGGGTCTGTCAGTGCACAGAACTGAGAACAGTACAGCCTGACAGAGACTGGTGACTGGGTCTGAATGGTGGACAGTTACTAGGCAGAGACAAAGTGCCTGAATAGAAGGGATGTGGGTATCAAGGGAGGAGATGGGTCATGATGTCTGAGCTGCTGCAGCAGTGTCAGCTACTCTCAGGATGTCCTCTTCTCTTCTCTCTCTCAAGAATCTTCTGTGTTTATTGCTTCCTCATATGTGTGTATCTGTGTGTGTGTGTGTGTGTGTGTGTGTGTGTGTGTGTGTTTATATGCTGTATTCATTTCCTGTGGCTGCCATAACAAACTACTACAAACTGACAAACATGGTGGCTTAAACTACAAAAAGTCTCACATTTTTGGGGACCAGAAGTCAGATCAAGGTGTCAGCAGGGCTGTGCTCCCCACAAAGGTCTTAGGGGAGAATCTTTCCTTACCTCTCTTGCTTCTGATAACTCCAGCCATTCCTTGACTGTGGTCTCCTCACTCTAATCTCTACCCTCCATGGTCACACTGCCTTGTCTCTTGTGTCTCCTATGTGTCTTATAAAAACACGTGTTGGCTTAGTTCATTTTGTGCTGCTATAGCAAAATATCACAGACTAAGTTATAAAGAAAAGGAATTTATTTCTCATAATTCTGTAGTCTGAGAAACCCAAGATTAAGGGGCTGGCATTTTGTGAGTACTTTCTTGCTGTGTCATCCCATGGCGGGAGGTCTTTCAACACATGCCTACTGGGGGACACAGTCAAACCATATCGCTTACCATTGGAGATCCTTAACTTAATTAAGTTTGCAAAGACCCTTTTTCCAAGTAAGATAATATTTGTAGGTCCCATGGACTAGGACCCAAAGATATCTTTTTAGGGGTACCACCATACAACCTATTATATATTCTTTGTGTTTTAATAAAATGTTTTGCTCTGTTTAGGAGAACTGTGTCTAGAACCATGATGGAGGTAGAGAGATGATATCTAGAGTAGCCAGTAGGCTAGATTGGGTCATTCAGAAGTAGCCATAAATAGGCCCTCCAGGGGCTGTGAGAGCCAGTGATGACCAGGAATGAGAAACATCACAGCATGAGGAAAACTGCAGCCAATTGGTAGGACACAGGACCCCAGTCAAATATTGGGTTTCTCCCAATCCAGTCATCAGTGACCCTTCATGTGAGCTTATCATAAAACGGGCCAAGAGAGAAGGTATCAGGTGTTTACTCGAGATACTGGGCAGAGGACAATTGGTGCTTAATACAGTGTTCTGAGACAGTTCATTGTTTGGGCTACATTTTTTTGCGGGGGGAAGCTACGGTATTTTAAGCTGTGACCCATAGAATAAATTAGATCCAAAATCCAAAGAATTCTTTTAAAAACTAGCTTGTGACACTCTAAGGCTGTTAATTCTTTCTCCTTCTCTCTCTCTCTCTCCCTCTCTCTGTCTCTCTCTTTCTTTTTTAACAGAATCAGCTTTGTGCTTAGCACACAAAAAAGCATGTTGCTAGGTCAAGCTTAGACTTCTTGGAAAGGGTGTGATTCAAGGAAATTCAGAAGTAAGTTGTGAAATCTGAGTGGCCAGAGCCCTGTGACTCAGCACTCCAGGAGAACCCCAGAGAGTGCCACAAGCCCGCCCTTCTCAGTCTGAAAACAAACTTCTTTGAAATCCAACCCATCTGTCATCCCACTGGCTATTTTTCCTTCACCACCCCACTTGTGTTCAAATGACCCTTTGGAAGGCACAGGGCCAGTCACCGAACGTAAAAACATTTCTTCCCTCTGCTGGAGCAAGGCATCCCACATCTGGGAGATATGAGTGGAGGAGCCCAGAGCACTGGGGTGAGAACCTCACTCAGGAAGAATGTGCATGACCCAAGCATTGAGTCAGCCTCTTTGGGTTGTTTTTCTGGATCTCCAAGATGTTTTGGAATCCACTTTACTGCCCCTCCTCTGGCAAGAGCTCTGTTGAACGTCATTCTGCCCAGTAGCTTTCCAACAGGCATGTGCGTCAGAAAGTACCCCCAGACCAGGCCCCACCCCAGACCTGATGAATAAGAGTTACCAGGAGTGGAAACCAGGCATGTGTTTGGGAGTTTGGGGTTTTCTTTTTGTTTTAATGTTTCACAAGTGTCTCAGATGTTTACCATTCACTGAGGACCATTGAGTCCACTGACCTTAGGTAACCAGCAAGAATACAGAGGCACCAGGAAATCAACTTTGTCCAAAGTCACAGAATGAGTTAAGACCCCAGCTTTCTAACTCCTCAGGTGTTTGCTCCTTTTACATACCCACAGCTTTTTAAGGGAGAATCAACCCTAAAATATCTGAGAATTCAGAATGCCTCATCCTGGTACAACCGATCCAACTCCCATCAAGAAGTAAAGGAATGATGTTTAGTTTGGAAAAGAGGAAAGCAGGACCCACTCATTTGCAAAGGCCAAATTTACAAGCTGGAAAACCATCAGTTCAGAAAATAGTGGCGACTTATCCGGGAGGACTTGGATACACTCTCCATTTCTTATAAAAGAAGTAAAGTCATATCCCATAGAATGTAAAAATTTGAGAGGCAAAGTAAAGGGAAAATTGAATAATGCAAATTGATTCCTCCATAGGGACCAACCTTGAGGGGAGCTGGCCAGGGACATTCCTCCTCACATAAGCAGGATGTGAATGGCAGCACAGGTTGAAAAGGCAGTGTATTTCCAGCCTCCGGAGCGGGAGGAGTCTCACAGGACTCCAGCAGCAGAGACACAACCTTGACAATTCAGCCCTGAGAACAAGAATATTCCCCTAGGTAACCATGGTACCATGATAACCCCTAAAAATAGAAACATGAGTTTAACCATCTCTACTGTCCAATGTAAATTTCTCCTATTATCCCAACATGCCTTTGATAGTGCTTCTATTTTTTGACCAAGGATCCACTTAAACTTCTTTCAACTGCTTTTAGTGTTTCCTGTATTTCAGAACAGTTCTCCACCCACCCTTTTGTTTGTTTGTTTGTTTTTCATGACATTGAACAGAGTCTAAGCTAGTTGTCTGGTAGAATATCTGACATTCTCAAATTCTCTGACTTTTTTTCCTTATTAACAACACATAGGGGAAAGAACACCACACAGGTGAACTTGTAACACATGATGATTCTTTTTGATGGGCAGTTTGTCCATCAAGAGTCCCTTAACATCAACTCCTGTCATTTTGCATGTTCCTGTCAATCTATAAGTACTCCCCTGATTTCTGAAATTAGATGCTTTAGGCACAAATTATGCCTTCCCTACTTGGCATTGGTTATTTCTCCAAAGAGCCCTGATTCCTTAGTGTGGAATAGTATTTAGAAGCAAAGGTGAGATGCTATGTGTGCTCATTACTACTGGGACACCATTGCTTCTTGGCAGTATTAGGGATAAGTAATTAATAAATATGTATTCCTTTCTAATAAGTCTACTTCAAATCCAACACCATGAGTTGTTCCTTGCCTCTCCTGTTCCATATGCATGTCTCCCTTCTCTCAAAGTGAGATCCCTGAATCCCAACAATATTAATATATTTATTTGATCTTTCCCACAATATTTACAAAGTGATTTAAATATTACAGAATTAACACAGCCATGACACTGGTAATAACAAACCTACTTAGCAACATTGAAAGTTATTTGAATTAATTTTTGTCTCTTATATGATTATTATTATCAACTTGACACACAGCTAAATTCATTTGTTTGTGTTTTTATTGAAACCTAGAGTGTTTTTTATGCTAAATCTTATTTTTTACTATTAAAATATATATAGTGCAAAAATTCCAATTATATACAAAATCATACTGAAACCATTATTTTTTTCATTCCTATCCTCTATCCTATTCTTATCCAATTCTGACGGATCACCATCTTTACTAAATTCTAGTTTATCTTTTCTGTGTCTGTTTTTACAAAAATATTCAAATATGGCTGGGCTCGGTGGCTCAGCCTGTAATACCAGCACTTTGGGAGGCTGAGGTGAGTGGATTGCCTGAGCCTGCGGGTTCAAGACCAGCCTGGGAAACTTGGTGAGACCTTGCCTCTACAATAAATCAAAAATTAGCTGAGTATGGTAGCGCACACCTGTAGTTCCAGCTACTTGGAAGGCTGAGGCGGAAGGATCGCCAGAGCTTAGCAGGTCAACGGTGGAGTGGCCATGAGCATGCCACTGCACTCCAGCCTGGGTGACAGATTGAGACTCCAACTCAAAAAAAAAAAAGACATATAGATAGATAGATAGATAGATTCAAATGTAATTAAGTATTTTTATTTCTCCTTTTGTCTTGCAATCTTGTGCAACTTTTTAAATTTACTTAACAATATAGCCTGGAAATCACATCATCAGTTCTTAAGATCTTCCTCTTGTATTAGCCAGGGTTCTCCAGAGAAAGAGAACAATAGATATGCAAAGATATAAGAGGTGATTTATTATGGGAATTGGTTCACACAGTTATAGAGGCTGAGAGGCCCCATGCCCTGCCGTTTACACACTGGGGAAGCTGGAAAGCCAGGCCAGTGGTGTAGCTCATTCAAAGTCTGAAAGCCTCAGAACCAGAGTTACTGATGATACAACTCTGAGTCTGAAGCCAAACCCTGAGAACCTGAAGCTCTGATGTCCAAGAGCCGGAAAACATGGATGTCTCCTCACCAGCACCACAGCGAGAAAATTCTCACTTTCTCCATCTTTTTATGCTATCCAGGCCCTTAACAGATTACACGATGCCTTCCCATGCTAATCTCTTCCAGCCCTCATAGACACACCCGGAAATAATGTTTTACCAGTTATCTAGGCATCCCTTGCCCTAGTTAAGCTGACACAAATGTAACCATTACATTCATTATTTTATTTGCTTATGCATATTCATTCATTGATCATCAATCCATCCTTCATAATGAATTCCCACTCAAAAATCAGTTGAGAAGGGGAAAACATTGATCAATGAAGTTGTTGAAAGCATAGGTTAGAAGAGGGATGAGAGAGGGGTGATGAATGGGAGCAGATCAGATCCAGAATGCTACCTGAAGACTATCTGTCATAGGATTTCGTGCAGCATGCCCTCCCTATGGAAGGAATGCCTTAAGTAGGAAAAAGGGGATCCCTGACATTCCAGGAGCAGGGTTATTTGCAGGCTCAGAAGAGACTCTGTCCCAAAGAACTTCAGAAGATGAGTGTAGGGGTACCAAGGACTCAGTCCTATTCCAAAGATTAATCAATACCTAGGATGCCAGGTGTATCACAAAGTCAGTTTTGAAAATTCTAATTTTGAAGCATTTGTGTAAGATTACACCTGTGCATGGCATGATGACAGATAAGATGGCAGTCAAGAGCCCCATCCTCAAGAGTAGGGATTCTCAACTCTGGTGACAGTAAACCATCGGGAATTCTTTGAAAAATGTATGAGTGGATTTTACATGGAGAGTATGCCCAGCTTTCATCAGGTTTTGAAAGGAGTTTGTAACTCAAAAAACAAAAGCGGTTAAGGAACACTGATGTGGGAGCCAGGACACTCACAGATGAGCTGATGACTACACTCATTGGATTGACTGTACTGAGCCAACGCAGTCAACTGATCTTCAAGGTCTTAACCATATAACCATAGATGCTCTTTGCATACGTTATTTAATGCAACCTTATAACACATGCTTATTATCAGCCTTGTCCAAAAGGGGTCAGTGACAACCCCAAGCATGTTGGTTAATGGGAAGGTGGAGATTTAAACCTACGCCTCACCTGTACCAGAGGCCACACAATGAAGCCAGGTATTAAATGACTTCTCATCAGTCTGCCCACTGCTAAAGCCCCATATCTAGTCCTGTGACTCTTAAAGACCAAGTGGAGCACACCCATGGAAGCGTGGCTGCACGGTGAGAAATTTCACAACCTTGTCACTGCAAAGACCATACCAGACTCTCCTTTCCTCACAGCTGCAGCCCCATCCTGCCAACTCCTTCACAGAGATCCTCAGCCCCTGGAAGTGTTGCTACAAGCCCCACTATGGACACTTTAGGCTCCAGTTCTTTCTGGGGGCCAAGTCACCCCCTTTGTTTGCTTCCAGAAACTGGGTGTCCTGTGTGGACCAGCCTTCTGAATCCCTTGGTAGGAAGCTGTTTTCTGTCTTCTGCCTGGACCTTGCTCTTATCTTCCAGGTCACTTCCAGGAAGTTGCCTTCAACCTCTCCACCTCCCTCTCCCTGGCCCTGATTCCCAGATGGGGCTAGAGCCCTGCTGTCCCACACACTCCCTCTCCAGGGCTGACTGCATCAGACCATCCTGCCCTCTGGACACAGCTTGTTAGCTTCCAGATGGAATTCCTCCCAGCTCTTCCAGCTGGATCTGCTGGTTCCAATAGCACCTGCAGATTTGTCCCCTATTGCAAAATGTCCTTAACAAAGACTGAAGAGTGAGCACTTCTTAGAGAAATGCATCATGTTAGCCATCAAGAAGTCATTTCCAAAAGGCAAGTTAGAGTTGTGGTTTTATATGCATTCTACAAACTTTATATGATGTGCCCACATTGTTGCATCTCATCTGAGATAGCCTCTGTCCCAGGTTGAGAGCTAATCACCTCATGCACTCCCAAAATGCAAGAGGGCAGGAAAGGCCAGGGACAGGCAGAGAAGTAAGGAATCATCCTTGCACTGGGGCTCCCGCAGCCTTCTGTAGAAGAAGCCTGAGGAATAGGGAGAGGATTCCCATAAAACAGGAAGAGCTCTGCAGAAGCAGCATGAGCTAAGGGTGGAGGGGCCCCTGGATTTTGCTGGGGGCTCAGGGAAGCACATCAAAGCAGGTAGCCTTTAAATGAGTTTTATTCTTGTTTTTGTTTTAGACAGTGTCTCAATCTGTCGCCCAGGCTGGAATGCAGTGGCATGATTACAGTTCACTTCAGCCTCAATCTCCAGAGTGCAAGTGATCCTCCCACCTCAGCCTCCCAAACCCCTAGGATTACAGGAGTGAACCATTCTGCCTGGCCTGAAAGGGATCTTGGAAGGTGACTACAAGTTCACCAAGAGACCAAACAAACCCAGGTAGAAGGATGCACTGGAGAACAAAGGTCAGTCCTGAGCAAGCAGAGTATAAGCTGCTATGGAGGAAGAGGTCAGAAAGGATCAGAACAATCAAGAAGACCTTGGTCCCGTGATGAGAGGGGATCCAGCCAAAGCCTTTGGGAAGGGAAAAAGAAAGAAAAGATTGTTCTGTGTCTGAGAATAACCATGCTGGAGGTGGCTAGGATGCCGGATCTGGGGAGGTGAGAAAAATAGAGAGAGAGGGAGAGGATTCGGTCCAAGTCATTCCTGGGGCTTAGGCACATGACGGGAGTTCCATTTGGGATGAGTTAGGCTTGAGGCAACTATGAGTCTTGCCAGTGGAGACATCCTGGTCTCTGTACAATGTGTATGGAACCCAGGAGATGGGGTCAGCCCAGGCAAAGACAGTGGGGCACCCAAGCCTGTTGATGGCACTGATGGTCAGCAGAACTGAGATACCAAGGGAGACCGGGGAAAGTGTGAAGGGAAGAGAGCTGAGGACAGAAGCTGCAGGGCAGGAAGAGAACTCAAAAGAGACAAAGAAAAACAGATGGAATGTGGAAGGAGAAGGAGAAGAGGTGAAGAAGTCAAGCAGGGAGAGTGTCAAGGGAGGAAGGTGGTCAAAAAAAGACAGACTGGGGTGAAGGAGGCCTTTTAGATGTGGCACGGATGAGGGCCTCATCTGAGATAGCCTCTGTCCCAGGTTGAGACCCAATCACCTCATGCACTCCTAAAATGCACCACAAATCCCCCTAGAAAGTGCTAGATGACACTTCCTAAATGAGAAGGATGAGACCCAGACAGGCTCCGCGACCTGTCAAGCGCTTGGCCCTGGTCCAGGGATGGAATGCAACTCTCCTGACACCTGCCACCTTCATTCCGCTTGCTCCGCAGTGAAGATGTGTTTCTGGGCCAAGTGTGTGCTTCTGATTCAGGCCATGGAGGAGGCCACAGAATAGACAGGGGTTGTGCCAAGTGGCTCACAGCAACAAAGAAGCCTCTTACAGCAGTGCTCTGCACAGCCCGAGAGGCTTCTCCGAACACTCTCACAGAAAATACTTTCCAGGGGCCTTTTTAAAGTGCAGGATTGTCTAGAATTGACAAAAGAGTTTGTTGGGAATGAGAACTGTTATGTGGTAACATGTTATCAATAATTTCACCATCAAACACACACACAGCACACACATGCATGACTCATACTCTTCCAGCTATTCCTCATTAAACCATCAGTGGTAGGCGTCGAGTGCTCTATTCTGGTTAAGATTCGTATCCTTCTGGACTATGTTGATCCCATGTCATCTGAGCTGAAGTCAGTCCTTGTGTTTTAGATCTTATGATAATTTAAAAAAATAGTTTGGACTTTTATCTGAAACTGCTTAGATGCCCAGTTAAATTCATTCTTTATTTGTAGGTTTCTACAAGCTTCAAATCTGACAAATAGCCTTTCAAAATGGAGGTTTCCTGCCCACGTGCCTGCTGGACTTGGGAATGACCAGTGGATTCAAAAATGGCCAAGGAGCCCACAACTCCTTTCTGTCTCTTTTTAGGGCCCATCAGCATAGTGTCTGCCCTGCTACGTGGTAGGCAGCTCTAGTGCCAGAATGGAATCCCACTGAGCAAGGATCCCTGTGGAGCAGAGCCCTGGATGCCTCTCTATATGAGGACATCTACCACCATTGCCCTTGGCACCACAGCTCTGGAGAATTCCTGTGACCTGATCTCATGGTCAGCTTTACCTCAGCTATCCTAGGAGCTCTTGAAGACTCACGGGTCCACAGTTTTAAACATTCCACGTTTGTCCAGCCAGGGATGGTAACCCCTAGGCCATCCTGTGGTAAGGAGCCCAGGAAAGGTCTTTCTGATCCTGAGCGTGACCCTCTGGCCCTCCTTGGAGCCCTCCATCACCCCATTACACTATGACAGAAGCTAGTGTGGGGGTGAAATTAATTATCCTGTGAATTACGCATAGCCCAGATCATCCTACAAAAGAGTTGCCATGCTTACCACACTTGCAGAATTTTTTACAATAAAAATGGTGAAATAATCAGGAATTGAAAATAATGTTTTTGCTCCTCTCCATCCCTCTCTCTCCCCCTCCTCTCTCTTCCCCCTCCCTAGTTTTCTCTTCTCTCTCTATCCCTCTTTCTCTCCCTTCTTCTCTTTATTGCTCTTCTTTCTCTGTTTCTTTTTCCTCTCTCCCTCTCACCCTCCTTCCCTCTCTCCTGTCTCTCTCTTCTCTCCTTCTCTCTCCTCTTTTTCTCTCTTCTCTTTTTCTCGTTTTTCTCTCACTCCCCCATATCTCTCTTCTGTCTCCCTCTCCTCTTTCACTCTTTCTCTCTCTCTCCCTTCTCTTCCTCTCTCTCCTGTCTCTATCTTTATCTCTCTCCTTCCTCTCTCTATCTCACTTTCCCTTTCTCCCTTCTCTCTCTCCTGTCTCTCTATCTTTATCTCTCTCCCCCTTCCTCCTCTCTCTTTTTTCCCTCCCCCCTCTCTTCTCTCTTTTTCCCTCTCCTGTCCCTCTTTCTATCTTTATCTCTCTCCCCCACCTCTCTCTTTCTCCATTTCTCTCTCTCCCAGTCTTTATCACTCTCTCCCTCCCTCTTCTCTCTCCCCTCCCTCCCACTGTTGTGGCTTCAATGGCTGTAAGTGAATAAGGAGACCCCCCCCAGGCCCACCCCAGCACCTGCCCCCCTCAAAAAAAGAAAATTTTAAAAAAGAAAAGAATGTTTTCCTTCCTGGCTTAAGGGATCTGTGGCCCGCGTTGACTTGTCACTGAGAGTCTGAGTGAGCACGGTCCCGTGGGCAAATGCCAGAAGGGACCCCAGTCCTGCCTCTTGATTTTCCCCTCCATAAAGTCTCAGACAGAGCGCAAAGTACTTATCTGGGAGTGAGGAGGGCAGGAAGATAAAGAATAACAGTAACCAGGTGGCCCAGCATGTGCCAAGTTTTGCATTAAGTCAGATATGTCATCTTACTTCATCTTCACACCATCCTGATGTGTGAGAGTAGTGTGTACCAGTTTCCTATGGCTGCTGTAACAACATACCACAACCCAGGCATTTTTTTTAAGAAATGATTTATTCTCTCACAGTACAGAAGGCCGGAAGTCTAAAATCAAGGTGAGATGGCAGGGCTGGTCTCCCTCCAAAGGCCTCTAGGGCAGGGTCCCTCTTGTGTCTTCCCAGCTTTGGTGACTCCCAATGACTTGAGCATTTCTTGGCCTGTGGCTGTCTCACTTCAGTCTCTGTCTATACCTTCACATGGGCTCCTTCTCTATGTGTCTCTCTTTGTCTCCTCCTCTTCTTATTATGTGTCATTGGATTTGGGACCCACCCGAACCCAAATGCAGATGTTCAATTCAATCTGCAAAGACCTTATTTCCAAAATAAGGTCACTTTCACAGTTACTAAGGGTTAGGATATGGATATATTTTTTGGGGAGGGGGACATTGTTCAACCCAATTCAGGGAAGGGAGTGTTAGCATTATCTGTTTTACAGATGAAGACATAGAAGGAAAAGTTTAATAACATATAGAAGTACACAGCTGATGTGGAAGTGTATGGGAAAGAGAGAGAGAAAGAGAGAGGGAGAGTCTTAGATTTCTAATGACAACAGTCTCACCCCAGAGATGGCATT
Source organism: Tarsius wallacei (assembly GCA_963574415.1). Taxonomy (NCBI): domain Eukaryota; kingdom Metazoa; phylum Chordata; class Mammalia; order Primates; family Tarsiidae; genus Tarsius; species Tarsius wallacei. Next base: position 11,161 of record CAUYQG010036344.1, on the reverse strand, counting down.
AATTTTGACTCTGCTAGAAGCAGAACACTTTAGTAGCCTCTGTCTATCCACAGAGAACAGGCCACCCTTCCAGAGCGTGGCCTACGGCAGGAAGCTGTCGCTGAACCAAGGACTATGGCATCAATGGCAGTGAAAACTACCATAAAATAGAAAGAGACAGTTTTAACAAACATACTCACTGACTTCCCTTGAATAAGGAAGGACGCTTCCCCATGCTAATTAACGAAGACACACTGGCATGGGTCTCACCTTGGGCTTACAAGGCAGCCTTAATTTGTGAGGATTGATCATAAATCCTCATTTAATGCAAATCATTCCGTAGCTCATGTGGAATATATCAGCTGTCACAAGCGCCCAGGGGCTTTGCTTGGTTGCCTCTAGTGAGTTGAGCCTGATGCTCAGAGAGAAGGCACAGGAACCAGCCTCCAGAAGAGTTACAGAAATCTAGGAAGAGATATAGAGATCTCCGGATCACTGGTCCAAGTCCGAAGGAATGACAATAGAAAATGTGACAAGAGCAGGACGGATAAATCACAGTACACATGTCATCCACTTAGGGGAAGAGAAAAGTGGTAGAGAAAAGAAAATATGGAAAGTTAATTAACCTGCCAAAATTTTAATCCTTCACTTGTATTTCAGAGTTAGGAGGAGGATGATGGGAAAATAAAGAAGAAGAGCAATTCCCAGATCACAAAGACCTTGGAAGCTGCCCCTCCAATCCCGGCATTGAAGGTGTGTGGACACAAATCTAAGAAATGAATGCTGGAAGTTGCCCCACACGTCAGTCTGGTGCTGCTGTTACAAGTCGGTGTCCCTGATGCCAGCTCACCCCATTACACGGGAAAAAAGGGGCTTGCCATTAAGAGAGCTGCCAAATTTCCTTCTGAATTTAATTAACATCAGCTGAAGACTTTGCTTTCTTCCAAAACCAGGAGAAGGTCACTGAATGTATTGTTTCAGATCTTAGCATGGATGCTTAGAGATGGTCACCCTCGAAACCTGTTAAGTGAATGTTCCAGAATGCTAAAGACATGGCAATGAAATGAATCCAGAAAACTAAAATATTGCTAATGTTTTCGCATGTTTATGGATACTGTGAGTTGTTCTATCACTCATGTTTCCTAGGATTCTGGTCCTGACTCTCAATGCTTATGCCATAGAGCCCTCTTTCCAGATCTCTCACCGACCACCTCCACCCCCAAGTAGAGACCAATGACTGACCGAAAAACCCTGGTCTCAGTTTCTGCTCCAGACACACAAGTCCAGCTCCCTACACTATTCACATGGAGCTAATTCCTTTCTGTCTCCTCATACCCGAAAACCTCTCTTAGAGCTAGTTCTGGCAAGAACATTATCCCCTCTGTCCATCCAGCCTGAAGGAGTGAGAGTGAGAGCGTCACCTCCCTTCAGGTCTCAGGTTTTCCCCCAGTGCCCACTTGAACTCCTAACCCTGATTGTATTCCCTTCTTAATTTCTCAACTCATTCACTCTTCTTCCCCCAATCGCCCCTGCCTCTGCAGGCCCTCCTTTCACCTCTCTTGCAGAGACTTTGACCAACGCTCCTAACTGGCTCCCTGTCTGACTCTCACTACCCACTTGCCCATCAAGCCCACCCTCCACGTTGTATCCCAGCAGCCCTGTGCCCGCCAGAACACCTTCAGCCACCTCTAAGCCTGCAGACCAAGTCCCCCGGCGTGACCCAGAAGGCCTCCTTCTTCATGACAGCTCTCTTGGTCTTATCCACACTGAATCCTAAGACTGCAAAGCCACCACCACTCCTGGCCCACCATGCTGCTTCAGGCCTCCATGCCTACTCATCCCTTCCTCCTTCTGTCTGCACTGTCCTCCTCACCACCTGCCTGCCCGATACCTATTCATCCTTTGAAACTCTACTTGGGCATTTTCTCTGAATGTTCTCTGCCCACACAGGGTCAGCTAATTTATGCCCCTGGGAACACTTCCTGCCACTTGCCACTCTCAGGCTGTGGCACACCTCTCATGTTATACTCACTTAAACCCATTTTTTGCATTCCCATCCCTTTTACACCATGGGTGTGAGCTCCTGAGAGAGACTGGCCTCATTCTTTTCCAAATCCTAAGAGCCCACCATCCTGCTGGGCACACAAGAGACACTCAGCACATATTTGCCAAGGTCCCACCCGCCACCCCTCCTCAGGGACACATCATGCTGACAGCATGTACCCTTGACAGGATGTGAGGAAGAGGGCACCTCACCCCTGCAGGCTCCCTCCAAAACCCACAATTGCAGTCTACCCACGGCAAAAACAACAGAGAAACCCAAATGGAGGGACATTCTGGAAAGCACCTGACAGGACTCCTTAAAATCCCTCCACATGCAAGAGTGAAGGAACAGAAGAACTTTCCACAGGAAGTCTGAGCCCACGGTAGACAGCCAAGAGTAGGTTTCTGTACTGCCAAGGCACTCTACAGTGATGAGGTTGCTCTTATGTGCTGCGAAAATGAAGAAGGGGACCATTCCTCTTCACCTGGATGCTGTAGTCACCCCCAGATTCTTCCCTCAACCAGTCAGCCCCTCACAGGCACAAAGAGCTATTTTAACAGCAAAGTCAGCCCAAGTCTTTCCCTGCTTGAAACTGCCCATTGCTTCTTCCTGGTTTTGGCTTGGAATGAAACGCAGAGCCCTTGTCCTGATCTGAGGGACCCTGCTTGGACTGTCTCAGCCTCTGTGTCTGCTTTCATGACATCCCCTTCTCTCCTCTCACCATGGGCCAGTCAGGCTGGAGAGACCCCTTTCTGTCACTGTAATGCTCTACCTGTGCTTGGCCTGCCCTTCCCCCATTATGTCCTGCTCCTTCTAATCCTTTCAGTCTCTTAAATAGTCCTTCCTCAGAGCAGGCTGCCCCACCCACTTGGGAAAATTGTGTCCTTCCAATTCTCTATCACCTCATCAGATTTTTGTCCCAAGCTGCCATTATCTTCCTCTTGTGTGATTTCTTGAGTGTCACCTGCCTCGCCCCTGCATCGTGAATGTGTAGACAGGGATTGCCTATGCGCTAGGCACCACACGTGTCCAGGGCCAAGCAGCACAAGGCAGGAGCTCCTTCATCCTTACTGAAGGGATGAGGGAATGAAGGGGTGATGGTGGCCAGAGTTAAGCACCACAGAAAGACTGAGCAAAGTCTGGAGCCTGATAGGCGGGGGTGTGAGTGTGACTTTCGGACAGCAAATCCGCTACAGAGCCTTCTCCTCCATAACACACATATAGGAGTATCCACTTCAGGCAGTTGCAAGGAATAAATAAGATAATGTCTTCGGGGAGCCAAGTGCCGTGTCTGGCACAGAGCAGATGCTCGTTATCCTCTAATTTTTTTAAAGATATGATTAGGCGAGTGTTATTTAAATCCTTTCCAAAAGCAACTCCATTGCTATCATTCTTCCATATGTGCAAAATGGCTCATGTTTTATCTCGACCTTAAGTCATACAAAAACAGCCTATTAAGAAAGAAATGCTAACCTACCTTTCCCACGTATCCTAAGTTCCAAACAGATTGTAACAATACATTTTGAGGCAAACATTTCTTTTTCTGCTGGTAGGAAATAAAAGGCACATTTTAAAGCTCCGTCCAAGGGTGAAGGACAGCAAGTTCAATGCGTGTGCACATGTGTGCACTATAGTCAAAGAAGGATCAAAGGAGAAGACGAATCTGAATAAAAAAATAAAAAAGAGAAAATAAGACAATGAAGCTCAGCCCTCGATCCCAGATATGCTTTCAAACTTTCTCTGGTCAAATTTTAAAAAAAAGAAAGAAAGAAAAGAAATCCTTTCTTCTTGAGTGATATTTACAACACTTACCAAAAAAAGATAAAATGGTGAGGAAAACATAATTTATTGTAGTAAAGACAAATGTCTGTCAAGGAAAACAAAACGCCTAAAGGAAAAGAAAGACAGACACCCCCAAGACAATGAGTCGCTGTGGCGGGGGCTTGAATAGCGACCCTGGGCCTGGCACAACCATGCCCGAGAATAAAAGTGGAATCACACAGCTATTTGCCCCGAAAAAGAACGCATGAAAGTGGTGAGAACATGGCCCTGCCGGAGACAAACATCCCAGGCTTTGTGCCGCGTGCGCCCGGGTTCTTGATGGATCGTTGAGATGTCAGAGGGACCTTGTGCACCGCAATAAAGGGACATCTGGTGAGTTCCCTCTCCCTAAGAGTCAGATGGTGCTCGCTGCTTGCTTTGCACAGAGAGGTTCATTTCCACTCCATTGAGGCCACTAAACACGGCTTTCCCATCTCCTTGGCTGGCCCAAGTAAAGTCAAAGCTGAGCCTGTGTAGTCTGGGCAGAGTCAGATGTACAGACTGAAGAAGCAGGAAGAAATGATGAGGCCCTTGAGTTCTAAACCTTCAGGCTGCAAGTGAGAATAGGGATATCAGGGTCAAAGCTGCAAGTGGTTTGACACATGGTCCAGGACCCTATGGGGACACCACGCTGCCTTCTTCTGAGCTCAAGAGTTCAGGCCCAGATTCTCAAAGAAAGAATCATTACCCCTGCCCAACAATGCAGGCTCAGGAAAGTGCCTAGGAGTTTTGATAGCAGTGTCGCCAGACAGCCTACTCCAGGTCTCAGCATGACAACTGTGCCCTGTTCAGTCTTGAATCATCAGAAAACATGCAGCTATGTGGGCTGGACTCCAGAGAATAAAGGCAGGATTGTCACTGATACATGCGCTTCTCAGCAGACCAGGCCACGGCCCCGGTTAAAACCACTGGAACCTCTGGTTTAGGCTGAGTGCTATGGACAGAAAAGTGGCCCCCAAAAGATAGGTCCACATCCCAAGTCTTTGGATGAGACCTTATTAGACAAAGAAGCTTTGCAGATGTTATCAAGTTAAAGGTCTTCAGATGAGATTATCCTGGATTAACTAGGTGGGTCCTAAATCCAATGGCAAGTGTCCTTATAAGAGACAGAAAAGGACACGACAGAGAGAAGGCCATGTGTTGAAGGAGAGATTGGAGCAATGCGGCCACAAAACAGGGAATGCCTGGAGTCACAGAAGTTACAAGGGGTGAGGAAGAGAACATGGGCATAGCCACCACAGAATGTTTGGAGCCACTGGAAGTTGGAGGAGGCAAGGAAAGATCTCCCTTAGAGCCTTTGGAAGGAGCACAGTCCTGCTGATATCTTGATTTCACATTTCTTCAGAGGAAGTGTGACCCTTGACTTTAGACTTCTGGAGTGCAGAAATATGAGAGAATCCATTTCTGTTGTTTGAAGTCACCCAGTTTGTGGTAATGTATATGGCAGTCCTAGGAAACTAACACACTCAGTGTTTTTTAATCCAAGCCCACTCAAAAAGCTGTGAACCATTGGAAGTTGGCACCAGAGATACTCTCAAGCCCAGCCCACTCTCAATCCTGTCCCACCCAGCGACCACCTGATCTTCAGAGAGCAAGCTCAGAGAGAGCCAACAGTTGTTTGTGGAAGACACTCTGGCCTCTGAGGAAGTCTGTGTGGGGAGGAAGCAGAAAGTGAGTGAGGTCTCAGAGGCCCTCACAACCCCCATCCATGGATGCCATTGTCCCCACACAGGATGAAAGAGGGTGCCCTGCCCGTTACTGGGTCGGCAGTCATGCAGCCATGACCACCTTCCTTCTTTGTTGACGCAACCACAATGTGCACAGTCTCACCCCTTAGGAGAGGAGATTTCAGCTCGCTGGTGCACAAGGTCTGGATTCCTAATTGGCTATGGAGACAGGGCCTGGGAGAAGCCATGGGAAAGGCTTTTTCTCCCATAAAAGTCTTGTCTGTGTGAGCCCTATTTGCACTGCAGCCAAGACAGCCGTCTCTAGTTTTTATACCTAAGGCCACATGACTCCATGGGACTTCCTGTTTCTAGGAGAGCTGGAACAGGACTGTTCTGGTCAATCCCTTCCCATCTCAGGATGTGGCATTCCCAGCACATTCTATGGTTATTCTTGAGAACAAGTGGGAAAGGGAAGAGTTGGGTTGGTCCAAGGTCTCCCAAAGAACCATCTTGCACCAGATTACAAAGGAAAATTCACAGGGCTCTTCCCACCACTCCTCCAATCCCACCTGCGGTCCCCTCAGCACATACAGGTTTCCCAGGATTAACTCAGCAGTCACTGAGGAGGCCCTGTGGCCCCGCCCCATCCCTCTCCTCGAAGAGGGCGTGCCCTCCCCCACTCCCAGAAAAACTTTAACCAGCACAGTACAGTGCAGTGGTTGCTAAAGTAGACTCCTTCCACATGGTTCTGTGGGATAGTGGCAGAAGACACACACATAAAGGCTCCATTTCTAAGCAAACCTTGGGAAACTCTGGGAGGAATAAACTCAAAGGGATCTGCTTGTTGCAGGACTTCTCAGAGATCTCAGAGTGTGCTAAGGAGCACAATGCCTCTCCCTGAGGGGTTAGAGTGGGTGTCGTGCATTGAATAGTGCTCTCTCAAAATTCATGTCCATCTATCACAGAAACAAGACCTTGAACAATTATTGTAATACTATAAGAAAAGGATTGGCAGTAGTGGGAAACTGCCGGAGTGGGAAGGGAGGAGACAGGATTGGCAGTAGTGGGACTCTGCCAGGGGAGAGGGGCACACCTCATCAACAAGGGCACCTGCATAATGAACACTTGTATACCTAACCCTGACTTGTACCCCACATCTTTAAAATAAAAAAAATTAAAAGTTAAAAAAGTAATTAATTTTTAAAAAATAAAATTCAAAAAACAAAATTCATGTCCACCTGGAACTTCAGAATATGACCCTATTTGTAATTAGCTAAATTAAAATCAGATCACACTGGATCATGGCAGGCCCTAAATCCCCTATGACTGTTGTTCTTACAAGAAGACAGACGCACAGAGACACAGACACAAAGAGAAGGCTATGTGACCACGGAGGCAGAGACTAGAGGGATGTGGTCACAGCCACAGAATGCCTGGAGCCACCAGAAATTGGAGGAGGCAAGGAAACTTCTTCCCTTCAAGCCTTTGGAAGGAGAACGACCCTGCTGATATCTGGGTTTCACAGTCCTGGCTCAAACTGTAAAAGAATAAAACCCTGTTGTTTTAACCCAGCCATTATTTTTTTATGGCAGCCCTAGAAAACATTTCCCCATGCTGGGGCCCCAAGCAAGGGCCCCTTCACACAGAGCCTCTCAAAGTCCTCAAGTTCCATGCCACAGCCTTTGGAGGATCTGCCTATATAGGGACCCCATGATTTGTTTTCTGGTATCTTTATCACCTTCTGGCCCTGTGACCTTGAGAGAGTCACCTCTCTGGGCCTCAGTTTCCACATCCCTAAAATAAAACATGACATTCACTTCACAGGTGACGAGGGGAGCAGTATGGGGAACAGGGCAGGCTGGGTGCCCCATCAATGCCCACTGTCTGCCCCTTTCTCATTACTTAGGGTCCGCAGGTTCAGATCCTCCAGCCTCGGAGTCCCCAGGGAACCAGAGGACACTGTACTTTCAAATATGCCAAGATCAAAGCAATATTCTGGGATGCTTAGCATTTGTGGATTCCAGCGTGTCTCAACTGACCTACACTAAGAAGGAATCTGTCATTTTGCTGAAGCCCTACCTGACACCAGCAGCAGGAGCTGGTATAGCCAAGGGACCTGCTCAGTGGGTGACTGATACTGACCTCATCTTGTGAGGCTCTTGCCTCGTCCACAAGGCAGTGACCCCTGCATGGGCCATCTGACCCTTGGAGATTCATCTAGGAAACACAGGAACAGTAGAAATTTAATTACTGGCATCATTCATGATGTTTCTCCCGTAATGATTAATTAGCTAAGTGATTCCTCTTGTGTGTCATCAGAGCAAACTTGAAGGGAAAAAAATCACATCAGTACCGTCTGGGGACTCCGAGAGTATTTGGGACATAGTCCTTGGGAGTGCCAACGGTAGATTCTACCAGTATGCCCATTTTGCAAATTAGACAGCCGAGGCTCAGTGACATTCAATCCTTTTACCAAAGTCACACTGTGGGGCTGGGTTTACACCTGGGTCCCTTGAATCCCACTCCCACACTTTACCTCTTCAATTCACAAATATTTCTTAAGGGTCCACATGAGCAGGCAGTTTTGGGGGTGGGAAATCCAGCAATGAACAAAATGCCCAGAAACTCCCACCTATGGGAGCTCCTGTCCTGGTGAGGAGGGCAGGCATGAAAAAACCCAGGAACCACAGGGGAAGAGGGAGAGGTGGCCTTACAAACTTCATCTGCTGCTCTGATGGTCTCAAACATTTCTTGAGTAATCTAAAACATTTTTCTGCATGCCCCAAAATCTCATATGGAATTGCAATACACGGGGAGGCCAAAAAAAAAAAAAAAACCATAATTATCTGGTGGACGGGCCCCTTGTAGTATACTTGGAACTTGTTTCTCCAGAACAAATTGCCAACCAAAGTTTTTATCTGGAAGTTTTGAGATGGTTGCATCACAATTTGTGGAGGAAACATCTGAGTTGCAGCAAATAGGTGACTGATTCTTCAACCATGACAAAGCACCTGCCCACGCCACACTGAATTCAGCAGGTTTTGACCAAAAAAGGCATGACCTTCATGCCCTACCCTCCCTATTCATCTGATCTTGCCCTGAGCAACTGTTTTTTTGTTTCCCTGGTTCAAAAAAAGTCTTTAAAGGGAAATGTTTTGCCGATGTGGAAGAAGTGAAACAAAAAATGGCCGAAGCACTAAAAGGCATCAAAATTGATGAGTTCAAAACTGTTTTGAGTGATGAAAAAAAAGCATCTCAATAGGTGTATTACATCCAACAGAGAGTAATTTGAAGGTGACTGAAGTTTAAACATGTAAGCATAAATACACAGTGTTTTATAAATAAATTCCTGGTTTTCTGGGTCCCTCTTGTATGTCAAACTGATCCAAGGAGCTCTTTCTGGTTGAGATGGGAGAAGGGCGGGAGGGCCCTGCCAGTGCCCCTAAACTCCAACCCATTTGTCACCCTGTGGAACTCTAGCCTTGAGGACATGGAGACTCATGCCTCAGATGGGCCATTTGTTCTGCCCAGTCTGCCCAGCCCTGACATCAGTTCTGCTTCTCAGAGCTCCCAAATGCTACCCCACCTAGATCCTGGCAGGCTGATCCTGGAGGCTGGCAGTGCCTGTGCTCGCCATTGTGTGAGCCAGCCAGATTCCCTAAGTGATGCCATGGGGGCTGTCCCTCCACCCTGAGCAAGGCCTGCTCTACCACGGTACCTCCATTTTGAGAAGGAGACCCTGAGAACCTGGCCCTGCATGCGAGGAGGCAGCCACCTCCAGGGTGCTTTCCTGGAAACCGATGACGGTGACAAATGGCCCCCTTGTCTAATGGTGAGCACCCAGGCCACGCTGCGTTAGTGGGTCCTGAGAAAAGGGGGCCTCCTGGGCTGCCTCCCTGGGCTTTTATTCACACTCTTTTTGCAGCGGATATAAGACCCAGCCAAGGGGCAGCAAGGTGAGCGTGTTGGTTTCTAAATAGGGGAGGGTTGGTTTATTCAAGACTTAAGAGAAGCTTTTGATGGTAGAAAGGTTTCAATCAGATGCCAAGTGGTGGTGTGGAATACAGAATTGAGGGGTCCCTCAGGAGCGAAGCTGGACCAGGAGCACCAAGAGCTGATCCTTCCCTCCCCAAGGTTGCCTGTGGCCAGGAAAAGGGGCCAGCTTTCCTGTCCTATGTGGCTCAGTCCCACCAGCGGCCGCCCCATCCCTGCCATTCATTTCCGGCTTTGTTTAAGCTTCTCTTAATCTTTGGGATGGCCTCTTTCTGTGTCCTTCTCCTCTCCCCTTTCTTCATTCTTTATTATTATTGCCAGTTCCTCTCTTGAACTCTGTTAAACACTCCTCTAGAATGGCTGATGAATTGGATTACAAAGCTGGAAATTATTAAAGGGAAATCCTTGTCCAGGAGCCTGGTCTCGTTTGTAATCATTTTCTCTATTATTAACAAATGGTCAGGATACCCTTGGCAGGACCCAAACTTAGAGAAGCAAGAAAACAAAGGGAACGGCATTGTGACTTGCTGCCGGTAGAGTGGACGCTGGGGCCAGCTGCCTGGGCGCCTTCATTTCCCACCTATTGAACAGGGTGATGCCCCTTCCTTGTGACCCTCCTACACACAAGTCACTGCCCTTCCTTGTGCCCCCTCACTCTTGTTTGAACACCCCCAATCCACTGACCGCTAGGACTTCTGCGTAGCCCAGTTTGGGTGCCCTCCACGCTGTGGGTGAAGGGCACTCGTGGAGAACCTGTCTGCAGGGCACACTCTGCCTTACAGTTCCCTGTGCGTGTGTCCCTCTGCAGCACCCCAATCCCTGCACCTCGGCTCCTGCACACAAGAATCGAGTCTTAGCCACCTTTGCAAGCCCATGCTTACTGTACTTGGCACAGGGTGGAGCTCAGCAGGTTTGCTTTTACCCTTCCACCCTCCACCCCACTTTTCCATCATGCAACTCCTCATCCTATTCTAGGTTGATCCCCCATTCCTGAGGCTGCCTCCCCAAGGGCTCGGGGTCTCCCTGTGGTGCCTGTAAACTTGCCTCCTGGGAGCTCAATCCATGCCTGAAGCAGAATTGTTGAATGTCACAATGGCATTCTGGGATGCATCTCAAGCTTCATATTTCTAGTCCAGAGGTCATGCTCCCTCCTCACTCCCTAAATGCAGCAGCTAATAAGGCAAAGTTACCAAAATAGGCCAAATCATTATTAAAATAGGGAGCTTTCTGAGACTAAAACCATCCAGAAGAATTTTAGGATCAAGGAATAAAGAGAGACTGGAAACACGACCGAGGATGGCATTTCCAGTTGCCCTGGCTGCTGGACAGGTTCGGTTTCAGATACAAGGGCCATCAGTGTCCTCTTCCTCTCCTGCACACTGCCCCTTCCTCCCCTTCACACTCTTCCACACCTGTACACCCCACCTCCCCTACACATACCCTTCTTCCCTGCATACCTTCTCCTCCCCTGTGTATCCCCTCCTCCCCTTCCCACTCCTCCCTCCCCTGCCCACCCTGTCCTCCCCTGCCCATCTCCTCCCCTGCCCACTCCCTCCTCCCCTACACATCCCCTCCTTCCCTGTGCACCCCCTCCTCCCTCCCCTGCCTACCCTCTCCTCCCTTGTGCACCCCCTTCTCCCCTGCACACCTCCTCCTC
>CAUYQG010036343.1:0-16370 GCA_963574415.1 Tarsius wallacei | reverse complement strand
TTTGCCTAACACAAACAGATAGTGTAAGTCAATAAGCAAACAGAAGTGAGCAAGTCAAAGTGATAAAATCAAAAGTCAAAGTAAGAAAACAGACTAGCTCTGAGATCTTTCCTGAGTGTCTAATGTCTGTTCATCTCTGCTCTTTGGCCTCTCCCCTTATTTTCATTGCAGAGAGCTACATTTACTGAAACTTGGGTTTCTTCTTTTGAGCTGCAACCTGGGACGTCTGCTGCTTAGTTCCCAGGGGAGTGGCTTTGTCTTCTGTTTAGTGATGTTACCTTGGGAACCTAGGTGGAGGCTGCTAGTAGGTGGGCGGGGCAACACAAGTCTCTGCCTGGAGAATGGCCAAAGTGATAGTTTCACTTTTGCGGATCTTTTTTCTCCACTCTTTGGTTCCCTGGGCAAGATCAGCTGCACAGATGGGCACTCTATCCGGGGCATCAGAGCTCTGGATTTCAGAGCTCCAAAGCTCCAAAGGGCAGGCAGTGAGTGGCAAAAGTGGCCCTGGATTGTTTCCAGCATATTTCAGTCAGAAATGGAATCAGTTTCTCTGAGGCGCAGGTGCCCAGAACCTCCCAGGGTGACTGGAGGCTCGGTCTGGGTATGATGTAGCCAGGGAGGGAGCTGAGACCCTAGATTTCCTAGCTGCAAGGGAGCAGCTGGGGACCCAATAGCCGGCCCTGCATGGGACCAAGGGTCCCTGGGCCTCGGACCAATGCATCTGGCTGTGGGCTAGGGGTTAGGGGAAGGAAATCAAGAGTCTTTTTGGGGAACTCACATTCAGAGAATCTCACAATTCCACGTATGCCATCGCCATCTTAACCGGAAGTCCTCTATTTTCAGTCTTTTTTGGTAATATTTTAAAGCATTTCTATTACAAATACCCTAGAACTGTTTTCTCCAAAATCTAATTTGAGAATTTATGTCTTTTTTAGAAAAATTGAACACATTTACATTTACTATAAAAATTAGGATAGACCAGGCTCGGTGGCTCAGTCCACTTGCCTCGGCCTCCCAGCACTTTGGGAGGCCGAGGCAAGTGAATTGCCTGAGCCCGCAGGTTCAAGACCAGCTCGGGCAACTTGGAGAGTCCTCATCTCTAGCAAAAAAAAAAAATTAGGATAAATTTAAACTTATCTCTGTGTATTATCTCAATTATTTGTTTTTGACCTTTTCATGTATTCGACATATTACTTTGTGAATTTATTTTTGTTTCACTGAATGGCATTCTTTTGTTTTATTTCAGATGTGTTTTATAAGTGTTAAAATTCCTCAGTCTTTACAACACTTATCGTGAGCATAATTTTTACTCTTTTCCACTTAAATAATATTTTGTCTATGTGCAAAATTTGAAATTCAAAATGATTTGACTCTTCAAAAATAAATATTTTTCTCTCTTGTCTTCTTGAATCTAGTTTTGACAATAGGTTTTTTAATAAAAATATGTTTATTACTTTTTGTTCATAGTTATTTTTATGTGTCTTTATAAACTGTTTATCTTTGACGTTGTAAATTTATTGCAATATGTTAAGAAGATGCTCCTGTTGTTTTTCTGCTTTTTATTACAGATATGTGTATTTGCTCCATCTGGGAAATATCTCTTTATTATTTCATAGATTATGCATTCTCTTTTCAAAATTTGTTCACTTATCTGAACTATTATGTCTGATTTAATTACAAAAAAGTTACTTTAAAACAAGAAAATATAATAATTAGGAACCTATTTTAACCTAAAAATTGGGTTTCAAAATATTTAATGGTCAAGAAATGATGCTGGAGCACTTGTACATCCACATGCAAAAATGGTATGTGTACATAGGCCTTGATGCCCTTCAAACAAATGAACACGAAGTGGATCACAGACTTCAATGTAAAACACAAAACCACAAAAATCCTAGAAGATAACATAGGAGAAAATAAAGACTGTGAGATTTTAAAAAGTGCACTATCAAGGCACTATGCAGAAAATAAACAATCAATAAACTGGACTTCATTAAAATTAAAATTTTCTACTCTTTGAGAAACATCATCAAGAGAATGAGAAGGCATATCACTGACTGAGAGAATACATTTGTAAAATATATTTCTGATAAAAACTGTTATCAAAATATATGAAGACTCCTTCAAAAACTATAGTAAGAGAATAAACAACTTAATTAAAATATGTGCAAAAGACTTGATCAGGCACCTCACTAAAAACTATATACGAATGGCAAACAAGTGTAAATAAAGATTTTACACATTATGTGTAATTAGGGAAATGAAAATTAAAATGAGATATCACTGCACATCTGCTAGAATGGTCAAACTCCAAAACACTGGCAGTACCAATGCTAGCAAGAATGTGGAACAAGAACTATATGCATTGCTGGTGAAAATGCAAATGTGCAGCCACTTTGGAAGACAATTTGGCAGTTTCTTCAAAACTAAAGATACTCTTACCATATGGTCCAACAATTGCACTTCTTGGAATTTACCTAAATGAGTGCAAAACTTATGTTCACACAGAAACCTGCACATTAATGTTTATAGTAGTTTTATTCCTAATTGCCAAAATGTGGATACAACCATGAAGACCTCCAATAGGTGACTGAAAAAATAAACTGTGATATCTCCAAACTATAGAATATTTTTAGCACTAAAAAGTATGCGCTATCAATCTATGAAAAAAAAACCATAGATTATCCTTAGATATGGGTACATATTATTAAGTAAGAGAAATCAGTCTGAAAAAGCTATGTAATGCATGGGTATGATTATATGGCATTCTGAAAAAAGGCAAAAGTATAAAGACTATATAGGTCAGCAGTTGCCATTGCTACTGGGAAGAGAAGCTACGTGGAGCACAGAGGATTTTTTAGGACAATAAAATTATTCTGTGTGATACTATAACAGTGGATACGTGTCATCCTAAACACATAAAACACACAAACAGCAAGAGTGAAGCCTGATGTAAACTGTGGTTTTGGTGGTAGTGATATGTCTTTAATTGTAACAAAAGCATCGCTCTGGTACTGGATGTAGATAGTTGGGAGGATGTGCATGCATGTGTGGGATGGATGGGGTTATATGACAAATCTCTATTTCCTGCTCAATTTTGTTGTAAACTTAAGACTGCTCTAAAATTGAAGCTTATTTAAAATATGTTCATATACATAAAGGACTGATAAAAATGTCTGGAAATCTTAAAACTTGCAATGCAAAGACAGGATTGAATAAGAACCACAACAAATCTTTCAAAACGCTAGATGAATTAGACAGAAATAATAAACTATCTGGAAGATTTTCTAACTAAATCTACATACTTTGTTTAACAATTTGTACCCCTTATGGAATACATGCTTTTAAATACAAAAAAAAAAAGACAAAAATTAATCACAAAAAAAATCTTCGCAAACATCAAAATGTAAAAATCATGCTATTTTTATAAAGCTAAATAAGATACAAACTTGAAAAATAAAAATGGATTATTTTTTGACTAGCTGAAACTTAGAAATATCCTTTTAAAAAAGTAAATGTACTATGTCCATGGTTGTTAAAACTAATGTTCTTGTTCTTATTTTTCTAGTCCTGTTCACCGCTTTCTTCAATACAGAGGTATAGTAAGATTTTTAAAATTATTTTCCTGCTTTTGTTAATGTCTTGAACAAAGCATATATCAATAAAACAATAATGTCTACTTTTAGTTGTTTTTTATTTACAAATGCTAACTTTCTGTACATTTTCTTCTGAATCTTTTATAAATACAACCTTTTGTTTTTAGAAATTACATATTAGAAATTAATTATATATAATTATATACAAATAACTATATACACATATAATTTTTAGAAATTATATACAATATATAATCCAACTTAAATGATACTCTACTTATCTGTTGTTCAGAGTGGACAAATGGACCATCATCTTTGGGCAATTTATAATTCTTAATTATCATAAACAATGATGTTGTAAACATATTTGTATCTGTATTCTGATGCACACTGAATTCAGGCAAGAGAAGGTCAAAATTAAACTAGGAGAAAAACTGTTGGGGTTTATGGCTGCATACATTTAATTTTATAAGAATAAGACAGTTTTTTTCCAAAATAAGCTTTTTCTATGTTCACTCTTAACAACAAGAGCTTCATATATATATATATATATATATGAAGAAGAATATACATATTCTTCAACAAATGAGTTCTCAGACAATTAGGTGCAGTGGCTCACACTTCTAATCCCTGCACTTTGGGAGGTTGAGGCTGGAGAATCACATGAGGTCAGCAGTTCAAGACCTGCCTGGGCAACGAAAGAAGACTCTCTCTCTACAAGAAAAATGTAAAAACAATAATAAAAAATTAATTTAAACAACATTGCCATCTGACTGGATCTAATGTGGCATTTTTGTGGGTTTTTTTTTTTATTTAACTAATTACTAATGTTGGGTAAATTTTTACTAATATTGTTAATCATTTCATGTTTATTCATCCTTAGTAGTTTATATTTTCTAAGATGGTGTTTTTTTCTTATAATTCTTGTGTCTGTTTTTATTTGTAGGAGATTATATGCATGCATGTATACAGTTATATGTTTGCATGTTTTAAAGAATAATACTTTGGTAATTATATGTGTAGCAGTTACACATTCTCAGTGGCATTACTTTGGTGTCTTCTTATCATAACTGAATAAATTTTAACATTTTATTATTATAATGTATCATTTTCTATTATTTAGTTTCTTATTTAAATTATTTTTTAACCTGAATTAAACAACAGTTTTCTACTTTTTTTGTACACTACTATTTTGCTTGACTTTAAAATATTTATCTGCTTAGAATTATTTCTGCGTATAGCATGGAGTATAGATCCATTTTTTAAAAATGAAAAATTATTATCTCATTTATATCAAGTAGTCATTTCTACTAACCTTCTTAGATGTTACCTCTGTGATTTCTAAAGTTTCACATGTGTGTGAGTGTGGGTCTAGGCTCCTTACTGAATACCACTGGTCAGTTGGTCTTTGCCTGAAATGCACATTTACCAAATCTTCTTCAAGGCGGTCTTGACAACTATTGGTCTTCTTTTCATACAAACTTTTAGAGTAGATTTAAGTTCTATTTAAAATATTACCAGAATTTAAAGATGCAGCATAAATCTGTGTATAATTTTGATAAGATTTTACTGTGTTAAAATATTGACTTTCCATATGTATAAAGAAATTATTTTTCTCCACTTACCTTTGCCTTTTAAAATGCATTTCTTTTCTTAAAAAAGTTTATTTTAAAGATGTGGGATACAGTTGAGGGTTAAGTATACAAATGTTCATTGTGCAGGTACCCTTGTTGATGAGGTGTGTCCACCACCCCCAGCAGATTCTCATTACTGCCAATCCCTCCTCCCCCCACTCTGGCAGTTTCCTACTACTGTCAATCCTTTTCTTATAGTATAACAATAATTGCTCAAGGTCCACTTATGAGTGAGATTATGTGATACTCAGTTCTTTGTTTCTGTGCTAGATCACTCAGCATTATAGACTATAAGTCCAAACAAGTTGCTGTGAAGTTCTTAATTTTGTCCTTCTTTAGGACTGCATAATATTCCATTGTGTATATGTACCACATTATTTTTTTTAATCCAGTACTATTTTGATGGGCAACATGAAACAGGGGTAGCCATATTTTACCTTTTGTGAATAATGCTGAAATAAGCATACATGTGCAAGTATGTTTTTCATAGAGTGATTTGAGTTTCTCTGGATATATTTCCAGTAGGGGGATTGCAGGGTCATACGTAAGGTGAATTTTTAGACCTTATAGGAATCACCAAACTGTTTTCCACAGAGGTTGTAATAGTTTACATACCCAATAACAATGTAGAAATGTTCCCTTTTCCCTGCATCCTATTCAGCATCTGTTATCTTTTGAGTTATTGATGATGGCAATCCTCAATTAGGTGGTATCTCAGTGTTGTTTAAATTTTAATTTCTTTGATGACTAGTGAGGCTGAGAATTTTTTCATGTATCTGTTGGCTCCTCATATGTCTTCTTTTGAGAAGTGTCTATTCATATCTTTTGCCCACTTTGTAATGGGGTTGTTTATTTTTTTCATTTTGGCATGTTTGAGTTACTTGTAGATCCTAGACATTAAACATTGTCAAATATACAGTTGGCAAATATTTTCTCCCAGTATGTGAGCTGTCTCACTGCTCTTTTGATGATTTCTTTGGTTTTGCAGAAGCTTGTCAGTTTGATGAAGTCCCACTTGTCTATCTTATCTCTTATGGCAAGGACACTTGGGGTTTTGATCAGGAATCAGTTCCCAGTTCCAATTTCCGTGAGGGTGGATCCTGAGTTTTCTAAGATCATTTTAGTTTGAGGATTTACATTTAGGTCTTTAACCCATTTAGAGTTGATTTTTGTATATGGTGATAGGTAGGGGTCTTGTTTTAATCTTCTGCATGTGGTCAACCAGTTTTCCCAGCACCATTTACTGAATAGGTTCTCCTCTCCCCAGTGGTTGATAGTGGATGCTTTGTCAAAGATGAGTTGATTGAGAAATTGGAGTTTTGCTTCTCTATCCTGTTCCATTGGTCTATATGCTTGTTCTTGTACCAATACCAGACTGTTTTGATTTTTGTAGTGTTATAATAAAATTTAAAATCTGGGCATGTAATACCTCCCGATTTGTTTGTTTGGTTTTTTTTTTGCTAAGGATTACTTTGGCTATTTATGGTCATTTACGTTTCTATATGAATTCCTGTACTGTCATTTCCAGGTCTGAGAAGAATGTTGCTGGTAGTTTAATGGGTATTCCATTAAATCTGCAGATTGTCTTGGATAGGATAGACATCTTAACAATGCTGAGTTTTCCAATCCATGAGCATGGAATATTTTTCCATTTGCTTGTGTCATCTTTGATTTCTTTGTGGAGGGTTTTGTAGTTTTCATTGTAAGGGTCTTTCACAGCTGTGGTTAGGAAGATGCTGAGGTATTTCATGTTTTTTGTGGCTCTTGTGAATAGGATTGTGCTTTTTATTTGGGTTTCTGTTTGTGTATTGTTGATGTATACAAATGTGACTCTCTTTTGCACATTTATTTTATACCCTGAGAGTTTGTCAATGTCCTTTATCAGTGTAAGATGGTTTTTTGACAGATTCTCTTGGGTTTAAGGTATAGAATTATGTTGTCTGCAAAGAGGAATAACTTGACTTCCTCTTTTTTTGGATACCCCTTATCTTCTCTTGTCTGATTCTCTAGCTAGGACTTCCAAAACTATGTTGGACAGGAGCGGTGAGAGTGGGCATCCTTGTCTTGTTCCAGTCTTCAAGGGAAATAGTTCCAATTTCTGTTTGTTTAGCAGTATGCTGGCTATGGGTTTCTCATTCATAGTTCTTACTATTTTGAGGTCAGTCCCATCTATGCCTTGATGTTTGAGGGTTTTTATCTAGAAGGGGAACTGTATTTTATCAAAAGCTTTTTCCACATCTAATGATATAATCATGTGGTTTTTGTTTTTACATCTGTTGATGTATTTAATTATGTTCACGGTTTTGCGAATGTTGAGCCAATCCTGCATCCCAGGGATGAAGCCTACTTGGACATGGTGGTTGATTTTTGAGATGTGTTGTTGGACACACATCTTGTTGAGAATTTTAGCATTTTGTTCATCAAAGATATTGGCCTGTAGTTCTCTTTCTTTGTTGGATCATTACCTGGATTGGGTATAAATGTTATGTTAACTTCATAAAAATGATTTGGGGATCTGCATGTTTCTTAATTTCTTAGAACTTTCAACAGGATTGGTATCAATTCCTCCTTGTATGTTTTCTAGAATTCTGCTGGTAAGTTATCTGGTCCAGGGCTTTTTTCTGTAGGTAGTTTTTTTTTGACATTGACAATTTCCTGGATTGTTATTGGTCTATTTAGAGTCACAATTTCTTCTTGTTTCAACCTTGGGTGGTTGTGTGATGTCAGAAATTCTTTCATTTCCTTTAGGTTTTCAAGTTTATTTTCATACAAGTGTACATAGCAGTCTCTGATAATCTTTTGTATTTCTTTGGGGTCAGTTGTGACTTGATCTCTTGCATTTCTGATAGTTTTTATTTGAACTTTTTCTCTCTTTTTCTTGGCCAGTCTAGTGAGGGGTTCATCAGTCTTGTTTGTCCTTTGAAAGAACAAGTTTTTTGTTTCATTGATTTTTTTGTGTTATCTTTTTGTCTTCTATGTCCCAAGTTTGGGCTTTTATTTTGGTGATCTGGATTCTTCTGCTATTGTTAGGATTTTGATGGTCTTGCTTTTTTAGCTTCCTTAGGCGATCTGTTAGGCCATTAACTTGTGATCTTTTCATTTCCTTCATGTGTGTGTGTAGAGATAAGAATTCTTCTCTTAGGACTCTTTTCATGACATCCCAGAGGTTTTGGTAAGATGTTTCATTGTTTTCATTTCTTTCTAGGTATCTTTTAGTCTCTGTTTTGATTTCCATGTTGACCCAAGAGTTGTTTAATAGCGTGCTGTTCAGTGTCCATGTCTTTGTAGGTTTTGGGGAACTTTGTTGGTGTTGATATTTATTTTTATTCCACTGTGGTCTGAGAAGGTGCATGGCAGAATTTCCGTCTTATGAAATTTGTTTATGCTTGATTTATGTCTAAGGATGTGGTCAGCCTTGGAGTACATTCATGTGATGATGAGTAGAATGTATATTTTATGGTTGTTACGTAGAGTGTTCTATAGGTATCAATTAAGATCATTTGGTCAAACATCACATTGAGATTCCGAATCTCTTTGTTTATTTTTTGTCTTGATTATCTGTCGCGGGTTGTGAGTGAAGTATTTAAGTACACAGCTATGATAATGTTAGAGTCAATATCATTTTTAACTTTACCTAGAAGCTATTTTATGAAAGTTAGTGTTTCTATGTAGGGTGCATATGTTTAGGATGGATATTTCTTGATGATGGATTGAACCTTTTATCATTATGTAGTGTCCTTCCATATCTTTTTAAATTGTTGATAGTTTAAAGGGTATTTTGTCTGATATTAAGATTGTGATGCCTGCTTTCTTTTGTGTTCCATTTGCCTGAAATTTGGTTTCTCATCCTCTTACTTTAAATCTGTGTGTGTCCTTTCTGGTGAGATGCATCTCTTGGAGACAATATATTGTTGCCTTATAATATTTTATCCATTTTGCCATTCTTTGTCTTTGCAGTGGTGCATTTGATCCATTCACATTCAGGCTAATTATTGAAATGTGAAAGTTTATCCCGGTCATGAGGTTCTTATAGAGTTTGTTGTTGCTGCTGTGTTTGCTTGTTTGTTGTTGTTGTTATTGTTTTTATTTGGGGGTTGATTCATGTGTGTTATTTTTTCCTTTCTTCTGTGTTTAATACTTTTTAAGTGTTTCTTGTAGAGCTGGTCTGGAGGCAGCATAAGCTCTTGGGGAGTCAGTGTCTGAGAAGGATTTTAATTCTTCATCACTGATGAAGTTTAGTTTAACTGGGTAGGTATTTCTTGGTTGAAATTGTTTATCTTTGAGAACTTTGAAGATTGGGCTCCAAGCAATCCTAGCTTGAAGTGTTTCTGTAAATGAGTCTGCTGCTATTTTAATTGGTCTTCCCCAGTAGGTAGTCTGATCTTTTTCTCTTGCTCTTTTTCTTTTATACCCACTTTGTATAGGTGAATTACTATGTGTCTAGGAGTCAGTCTTCTTATTTGTTGTCTGGCAGGGGTTCTCTGAATATCTTGCGTTTGAATGGTCATGTCACTGATGAGATGAGGGAAGTTTTCTTGAATAGTTTCAGGGAATGTTTGTTCCAGGGTAGTCTCTGTCTCTCTATCTGCCTCAGGAATTCCAATTAATCTTAGGTTCAATCTCTTGAAGTAATCACTCATCTCTTGGAGATTTTGTTCTGTCTTTTCAAGTTCTTTTTTATGTTTTTAACAGTTAGGGTTAGTTCCATATTTTGGTCCTCAAGCTCTGAGATTCTTTCTTCTGCTTGGTTAATTCTGCTTTCCATGTGTTTCAGTTTGTTATTTATTTCACTCACTGTATTTTTTATTGCTTTTATGTCATTTATCAACTCCTTCATTCTTTCCTCTTGTCTCTACTCAATTCTACTTATTCTTTCTATTAATGTGTTGATATCTGGATTTGTGGTTTGAGAACAGTCATTCTGGAGGTTCTTCATTGTGTCCCAAAGTCTGTATTCTCAGTGGCTGACATCTGAAGGGTCTTTGAGACCCATATTCTTCCTTAGGTTTTTCTTCATCTGTGTATGTTTTCCTCTTTCTCTCTCTCTCTTTTTTTTACCTCTTCTTTAATTATGTTGTTCAGTGATGGGGGGGTAGCTCTTACTTCTGTTTGCTCAATCTCCTCTTCTTTCTTATGGAGATCCTCCTCTGGCTTTGTTCAATTCTGAAGCTAGACTCTGGGTGTGGGAGGTATACTTTTTGAAGTTTTGAGATTTAATTGATGGGGGAGCTGTGATTCAGAAACAATCTGCAGATCTAAGTATCTGCTGACCGGTGTGTGGGCCCCCTGGAACTCACTTCCCACTACCTTACAATCTGTCCATGCAGTGAGGGTATGGTTTTGCCCCCTGAAAGCAAAATGAAGTAAGATAAAGAAAAATAATTTATCTTACTTTATTCCGAGTAGCCAGAATTACAGGCATGCGCTACCACGCCTGGCTGATTTTTTATTTATTTATTGTAGAGATGAGGTCTCGCCAAGTTGCCCAGGCGGGTCTCGAACCCTTGGGCTCAGGTAATCCACCCACTTCAGCCTCCCAAGGTGCGGGATTACAGGCTGAGCCACCGAGCCTGGCTTATTCCTGTCTTTTTAATTTTATTAACCCTAACCACTTGGTTTACTTCTTTCTAATTCTTATAGCTGTTAGCATTAGATTTTGTTTCTTTCCAAGCACTTTAGGCCCTCCCTTGTAATGACAAATGGAAATGGTCGTAGTGGTTACCCTTATCTTGTTCCTGATTTTAAAGATAATGTTTTTACATTTCAGTATTAATTATACTGATGTTTACCTTTATTTTTTTCCAGATTTTTTAATCAAGCTAAGAAAGTTCTTTTCTATACATTGTCAAGAGTTTGTGACAGTATAGAACTAAGCTTTTTATCACATGCATTCTCTGTAAATTCTAAATGATGAATTGCTTTTTCTCTTGCAATTTATTAATGTGATATACTATGTTGACTTAGTTTATATAGGTAAACCACTTTGCATTCCTGAAATAATCTAACAGTTTTATGTATATGTAATTATAATATAATTGTATTAACAATATATACTATGCTGGACTTCATTTGATAATATTTTGTATAGAATTTTAAATTTTTTTTTGCAAGACAATTTTGCATATAGTTTTATATTCTCTTACTGTATCTACTTTGTTTTTATTTAGGTTATAATAAATATAAGAAAAGTATTGGTTCAATGATTAAATGTGATGCTGAATGTTATTTTTTCACAAAAAGGTTAAAACACTGAAATGTAAATTATTTAAACTGTGTGTTATAAATAATTTACATTTAATCAATCTTGGCTGAAAGAGTTATGATTAAAAGATGCCTACCATGAGTCTTTCTTAATATAAACAATTGATGCTTGATTTATTTGGTTTACACAATTGGATACTTAATTAGTTTTCTTGCAAGAGAGCACATTCTTCTTTACATTTTTTGTTTATATGTAACCTTCTGAAAAAAAAATCTGTTACTCTCAGAGATGTTAAGGTTAATAATAATTTATGCCTTAATTTTTTTAAAATACATGCAAAAGTGAACAAAATTACTACTTCTGAAGATTTGTTATATGACTAGAATCATTGAAAATGTACACAGCTTGACCCACATGCCAAATATTTGTTTGCCATATAAATGTATTTGCTATAAAATGGTTGCTTTTCATACCAGATTATTCCCAATCCCTGGATATTCTCAATATAGTGTCTATTATATTAAGACACATAGCTTTGTGAATTTGCCCAAAGCAAGTTGGCATACAACACAGTTTATTTGTATTACTTATTTTCTGACAACATTTATCCCAAAATATTTTTGGATCTCTGGAAAAGTGACTAAAACCACTTTATGTTACCAAATCTTTTATCCCCTCCTGTTTACAAAGCTGGATTGTACCTCCCAGATTTCTTTATATTTAGGACAATAATATACCAAGTTTGTGTTAACAAAAGTGATGGACCTTGGCCCATAATAATTTTCACACACTCGACTCTCTTCTTCCTCTGCTGGGGTTATGAAAATATTCCAAGTTAGCATCCATACTTTTCTCTTTCTCCTTCCTTTTTCTCTATTTTGTAGGAAAATTTTTATTCCAAAATTTAATCACATGTGATTTATTTTCAGAAAAATATCATTCAATACTGTGTAAGCCTCTCCCATTCCATTCCAAGACACGCTACAATCTTCCCATGTATTAGTAGATATTTCCACCTATAAAGTAAAATGTTCAGCTTCATTCTAGTATTCTGTTGTATTTGTAAACCTGTTGCTTACCAGGAATAAATAAAAAATAAGCAAGCTGTTTTGTTTTTCATTTCTGTCCTATACTTCCCACTAATCTTACCAAAGTAGACAATCAAACAAATTGTCCCGTTACCATAAGTGATGTAACAGTATACTTGTAAAACTACCAGTGTGATAAAATATAGGCAATTATTATTGTAGTCCACACAATTTTGAATTCTAATATTTTTAAATTAATAAATAGATTTGCACAGCATTATGATATACCAGAGACATAGTTTTTAGTCTTATTTGGTCACTAAATATTATTTCACTAAATATTGTAATTGTATCATTTCATTTTCCCATTTGAAGCCTAAGTTTGAAAATGTCTATGGGATTATTTTTACTTAGGAATCTTAATGGTTTAATGTACATAAGTCAGCTTTTACTTTAAGGCATGCAGGAATATGAGATATACTTTTCTTGCTCTCATTGTCTTTCAGGTTGATTTATTAAGATCAGGTAGCCCATTAGTTCACCAAGTCTTCACAAATCCCCTTGAACATATCAGTCTTAATCCTACCTTGATCTTATGTGTTGACTTTACTGAAATGATTTCTTTCTCCTATTTGTTTATCCAAAAGCTAGCCAACATTCCAGTCATACTTCCTCAGGTATTCTTGCATTTTTATTACAATGCACAGTAAATTCCATTTTCCTTGAATTACTACTGAACTAACTGTAATTGTTCTTGAAGTTACTAACTAATAGCCTATAGTTTGTGATGCATATGGTAATACACGGCTTGACCCATGTGCAAAATATTTCCCATATGTCATATATATATTTACAGTGGCACTGATCACGTGTTTTTAATTTTTTATTCTCTCCTTAAAGGTAAAGATCATATTTTTCATTGATTCTGGATTAATTTTTACTTCTGCTCCATACCTATCAGGATAAAAAATGTAATAAACACTTGATTGAATGATTGATTTTTGACTATCACAAGGCAGAAGGGAGAATTCCTCTTACCATGGTAATCATCAATCACCTTGTAAAAAATGAAACATTCAACTAGGTACAAAAAACACATTTAACTAGTACAAAATTTCCTCACTCAAAAATGGGAATTCTGAGATAAATTCTCCAAAGAATGCTGTTTGAATTAAAGCAAATTTTTAAATTTTTTGCCTTTTTGGTTTGGTTTTGTTATAGTTGAAGTGGGGCTTTCTTCTCTGCCACAATGCCACTAGACACATCAATTGTTCACAGATGTTTCAACATTTACAGAGACTGCACTTTGCAACCTGTAAATTTATTATAATTTTAAAGACTAAGAAATTTTCAAGAAAACAGATTCGGTACAAAGTTGTCATATTTAAGCAAGTCCATCAAAACTCCTATCCATCTTCACTTTAGTGTACATTAGTCAATTTTATTCCAAACTTTCCAGAGAGTGGAATTAAACATACTCATTGCTACTCTAAGCCTGACTTATCCATTCTGTTTCAAAAGGATAAATGACATTTCTCATAACTGTATCATATAATCTATAATTCTCTTACTGATGAAACTATAGTTGATTTTTTACTTTTTAATATAGAAGTTTTACATTTTATGCAAATGTATAAATGTGATTCACTATGGTTTATAAATTATAGAAGCCTATTAAGAAAAGAGAACAAATAGTTCAATTCACATTATATACAAAAAGCAAAAATATGCATATGTATGTGTTTATGCTTGTGTATGTCTCTATATCTTTATCTAAATACTATGTATTTAATTGTTCTTTAGATTGTTAAACATATTTAGAAATAAATATTTAACTACATAAAAGGTAACAAAAGTTTACAAAGTTTTGACAATGGATGCTCCTGGGATGAATACAAATGGAGGTATTTATATTCTACTAAATGTATTTCCATATTTTAAAATATTTTACAAGAATATATGAATACATAATCACATATATATGAAAATAACTACATGGAGCTTTTACCTTACATTTAGACAAATATTTATTTATGTTTCTACTTCTATAATTTCACTACTTTTACAAATCTGCTGAAATATATTTTGCAATCATTTTGATATAAAGAGATTTAGGTTTTCAAAATTATTATTTTATCATTAGCCTATTGTCACAAATTATTGTCTTGTTGAATAATTTCTGTTTGTTACCAACTTTAGCTGCCATATTTATCAAGCACCAAGCACCTGGATCTGCTTCTGGACTCTTAAAACAATTTGGTTCATTAGTGAATAGATATGGCACACTTATATGCTCTTTTCAATGTAGCAACATTGTTAGATATCTTAATATTCACAGAGATAAAATTCTTTTCTATCATTTCAAGAGTAGCTAAATACTTACCGTGATATATATAAATGGGTTGACTCTACCTGTCCTTTCTAACTTTCCCAATTTCAACTTCTCCATTGGATTCACTGTCTTCATAATGACTCAGAGAAACCATATTGCTGCTACCAGCTGTGATGAAAATATCTGACATAGAAAGGGTGTTATTTCAGAATGTTCATAATGTTTCCAACTATTGTGGTGCCAGATCATCACTGTATTAGGACCATACATGGTGATAACGATACCTCCCAAAACATAGAGATTTTGTCACCTGGATTCCAGAGATATCTTTTTCCAGGCATGTCACAGAGTCTCATTTTAACATTTTTGTTGACATCTAATAAGCACCATTTGAACAAATTTACTTCAAGCTACTTGTGAAACAGATTTGTGGATTAACTGGTTTCTGGTCTTTTCTCCACTACTCATTTAGCTTAACTAGAGTTCAAGTGCTTGATGAGAAAAACATCCAAGTCAACAATCCATTTCCCTCAGCATATTCAAGATATTGCCACCAACCAAGGTTAAACTTTTCCATTTTAGTCACAAAATAAAATCTACACATATGGGCCAAAAAACAAGGTGGAAAGATAGAAATATGAGGAGAAGCTTAGAAAGGAGGTAATATAATGCATGCACAAGTAACATCTGGGTCCCATCTCATTGGTTAAAAATTTGCCTTATGGTTAGTGTATTTCTTTAATGTTGGGAAAACCAAATACATATAATAAATATGTAATATATGTACATATACTTAAAAGATATATAACATATGAATGTGTATCTACACACATATATATGATTGTGTTAGAACTACTCTCTCAGAACATAAATAACATGAATCTTTTAAAAGAATCAACAATATAAAGAAAAAGAAAACAGTAATTCTAAGAATTATGTATTTTTAATTTTATTTTCAATAAGAAACAAAATAAACATTAAGAAGCAACATTTAAATATAAGAAATAGCAAAAAATGTTGAAATGTTTATATATGTAGAAAATTCAGAATAATTTATAGACAAACTACCAAAATTAATAGGAAATATATTAACATTGTTGGATTCAAGGTCAATTGCTGGGAGCTGCAATCCCTGAAAAGAGTAAGGTAAAAGGGACCTGAAAACAGGAAAAACGCCGGCTGTGAGAAAAGCTCCAGCCAAATGCGGCCATGATGGAGGCAAAGCCCTATGGATCCTGTTTGATGGACCTTCCCTAACTTTAAAGGATTGCGTGCATAGGCTTTGAGAATGTTCCCTCTTTAATTGAGATAGTAGATGCACAGATGGATGATGACATTTGACAGCAAAAAATTATACTTGGGCATGGTGAAGGTGAGATTGCAGCAAAAGGGTTCCCCTTAGGGTGTGCAAGGATGCTTTTCCATAACATCAGGAGGTGGAGGAAAACAAGTCAACCTCTTTCTCATACACAACAGACCCCAGTTGAGAGCTGGTGGAAAACAACCATCTGAGATAAAAAATAGGTTAGGATATTATAGGGTTAAATAAGTAGTTTGATAAAGATAGAAGTTAGAATA